>JADBJO010005989.1:132172-139672 GCA_016801955.1 Conus betulinus | reverse complement strand
GAACCGTTTTGATTAAATCCATGGCAGCGTGCAAAGTAACAGTGTTTTTTTTTTCCCCAGCATCATGAAGCCAGCAATATGTTCTGACTAAGTAGCGTGGGTCATCCAGGCGATCTACTTCAACGTGCAGATAGGTTCTGGAAGTTTCCCTTCTGCTTCCATCTTGTCCATCAACTGGAAAGGGTTCTGCCCCTGCAGAAAGAAACGGACGGACGCACGCACGCACGCACGCACGCACGCGTAAAAATATGTCGACTATGTAGATGGTTTCTTTTCTTCTACCAAACATAAAAGACACCCATGATAAACGCATGGAATAAATCGAATTTTACATCCACATTTTTGAAGCATTCACAGATCTCACTCCGCAAGTGACACCGAAAGTCCATAGACACACATTCCACGTGCTATGATTTTCTTTTAACAAGCACGGACTTACATTTCAATTGCTTTAAAAACCCTCTGATTTCATTTCAGATCGATGTTGTCTATATCAAAAATGCTTTTATTGCATGTACCGTTGCAACTGAAATTAGAACGAAAATATTGTTACAAAATCGACTGGCGTTATTTTATCTCCTTTGCTGACGTTTGGAGCAACTTCAGACACAATTTTGCAAAAACACATTTTCCCCTGTTAAAACAAAAGCATCCCGGGCAAATAGTTGTACGTTGGGCATCTTAACACACGCTCTCAGAGAAACAGGTCAAAGGCTCTCAAGTACACGTGCTAGTTATTTTGCATTTTTTGTGAAAGTGGGCAACTTGGTTGTCACTTCTTGTGTAACTCTAGGCTCGTCCTCAGTATCGTGTTTCCACGGAGATCATGAAAGGATATAAAAACACACAAGACATAGAACTGGAGAACACTGGAATCATGGTTCGCCCTGTTCATGTTCCAACCAACACAAAGAAGAGCACAGCCCTAGAACAACTTGATTCTGACCATGGTCGATAGGGCAAACAGAATACACTTCAGGGAAACATGAGAACAATGACACTGAAAAGACAAGACTGTAGGGAACTCTGGAAACATGGTTCCTGTCCGTGTTGAGTCTGACAAGAGGAAGAATATAGACCCTGGGAAACACCGGGCCCGTGATCATCTCCATGCTTTGTCAGGCAGAAATAATTCAGACCTCGGTGAAGACCGGTCACAAGGAAGTCAACAGTATGACAGTTAAATAAAAAAGAAATAAAGCATGCTTGTATACATGAAAAATAAACTTAGTCCAAGCTGTATTTTACTTAATATGCCTTTTTCCTTCAATGCTTTCCGCAGATGTTTTTTCCCCGTTTTGTTTGGCGTAACAAATGTTTATGGACGAGACTTACAGAAACGCTACTGATGTATCGACTTTATGCACTGTCCACTTTTTGCGCGCCTGTAAGCTCAAATTGTTTACATCTTTTTTTGACGGAAAAAAAAACTGGTCTGGTCATATGTTCTGGCTCATATTCTATCAGACGCACAAAACTTCTGGAACATCAGGAATTCTGTCCATGTTCTATCAGACAAGAAAAGTTTGTGTCCTACCCGGCGGGTGACGGGGGGTGTCCAGAGGCAGGCTTGAAGGAGAAACAGTCTGACAGGTAGATGGAGGAGAGGAGGGTGGCCAGCTCCTCGTCCACCTCTACCCCCTCCCCTTTCTGAAAGGACAGGTGCAACATTTTTATATTAGTTCAGATTCATTTCTGAAAAGACAAACACACACGCCTGTATTAGTTTGTATCTCTTTTCAAAACGTACAGACATACACTTCTACGTTATGAAAGGCAAACAATTCAAACTAGAATAGGGAACACGTATTGACCTAAAAGAACTCTTACAATTTGTATTCCTTAAGGATTAAAAAAAAATGCTCCTTTTCCTATTTTCGTTACTTATGTATGATCTACCCGGTAAAACATCTAAAAAGATCATCTTAGTTCAATATGCTGACAATATATGCATGTGAATGGAAGTAACCTTCAAAACGAAACTCCATTACACAGCATAAACCATACAAAAAAGTGTATCAAAAAGAGCTCGACATTATAACAAAGTATTTGACAAAGAATGCACTAATGTTATCGACGAAAAAAAAAAAACATCGTCTTATTCAACAATGGCTTGAATCCCGACAAAATGCCTATTTTCAAAATGAATGGTGTAGTTCGTATGCTTTACAAATCAAGTTTTGGGTCGTTGACCTCACATCGAAAATGTCTTGGAATCAACAAATAGATTTTTTGCTGACAAAAGCAAGGAAAATTTTTGAATTTCTCAAAATCGTGAGTACACAGAGATGGGGACAAGACACGTCCATTCTAATATATCTATGTATATCTGTAATAAGATCAAAATTAACAAACCCGCAAGAAGTGGGTTTTTTTTTTCTTTTTTTTTTGTGAACCAAAATATCTGTTAAAGAAGCTTAAAAGTGTAAAATGCAAAGCGTGCAAACTTGCAATGGGTCTTCCCATCCATACATCTTGTCTTCGAACATATAATGAAGCCCACGTTTTTACCCTTAGATGATCAGAGGGAAGTGGCTGCCACAAAATTTATGATAAAGAATGCTGTGAAAAATGATATTAAAATTTGATCAGATAACCAGTTTTCGACTCGTTCAAAAATAATATCCTCTCCGATCACTTTGGCAACGTATACACCTGAGCTTAGGAAGCCATGGGCATCACTGTTGACGAAAAGTCTATATCTGCTAGGCTGTCCTTCTTCCCTACACCACCCTGGGAACATCAAAGGGCCCTTTTTGACATTGACCACACATTGCTATAAGAAAGACGGAAAATAAGATATAGTCGCGACCAATGTTAAATCTCACATTGAAGAGAAGTATCCAAATCATTTAAAAGTATACACATATGGGTCATTAATTCAGGATAATGTGGGCTCTGCTTATGTGATACCTGATTTAAAAGTAGAGAATTGTTTCTCACTGGGGAAAAAATAACAATTTTTACTACGGAACTTACTGCAATATTAATGGCGTTAAATCATCTTCTAAATTTCCTACGATCTATATTTCAAGTAAATATTTGTGTTGATTCAAAGTCTGTGCTTCAGGCATTGATTCGGTGATTAAAATTGCAGAATAGATCAGAAATGATAATTGAAAGTAGCAATTTAATTCATGCTATCGCCCGGCGACAGATTGGGCCCGGGTGTTGCATATTGTGATTGGATAGACCTTATAGGAAAGACATCATGATTGAAGAGGGAATAGTTGAGCAGACAGAAAAACAGCGTCACAGCGAACTACTTTTTAAGTTGGAGTGTTTCTACTCCTGTGGCGGGTAATAAAGAATCGCAGCCCCTGTAACTCCAGGGTATTGTGGACATTTCTCTTCTAATTTGGAGTGAGGGTTTTATTGTACCAATTCCTTATGTTATAGTCACTTCTGGCAGGCACCTCTCGCACACGTTTTCTTAGCCTAGAAAAAAACAAACAAAAAAACTAGAAATAAAAACAATATAAAACCACTCAGAGTCTGTCTTCACATTGAGATAGCATGAGAACTGGCACCATACCAGAGTAGAAGCTCTTCCAAAAATCCTGTTAAATTCTATTGGCCCAGTGCTATCCAGATGTGAATACAGACCCACGTCAGTAAAAAATATGACGTGAAATACATTTAAACATGAAAAAAAAAGACCACTGTTCAAGAAAAGTGAAAATGGAACACTGAACAGGTCCTAAAACAATGTCACACATTAAAAGTGGTTTTCATAAAAATTTTTCCTTCAAAGTCTTTTCTGAAAAAAAAAAAATGGTAAACAGCTTTTCAGTCTTCTGCAATAAAAACAAAAATGATTATGGTGCATGTGTGTGTGTGTGTGTGTGTGTGTGTGTGTGTTTGTGTGTGTGTGTGTGTGTGTGTGTGTGTGTGTGTGTGTGTGTGTGTGTGTGTGTGTGTGTGTGTGTGTGTGTGTGTGTGTGTGTGTGTGTGTGTGTGTGTGTGTTGATGATAGTTGCTTGTGGAAGAAGAGTTTACGTTTATAGGGTCTATTTATTCAAAGTGCTGATTTACTCAAGAGCGATTTATCTGATTTTTTTTACAGAGATAAAGGAGGCTTGTAAATAGAACCAAGCCTTTGCGTCAATTAATCTGGAGGTGGACTTATATGCAAAAATTCAGATTAACTCATCACGCAGATAATTTTAAATTCGGATAATTAAAAGTCCATAGGTGGTTCAAAGGCTCTTTCAATTAACCGGGTTTTACTGTACATGGTCAGTTCAGTGGTGTTCATTATCTCTTTGATACAGAATCTATACACCCTCTTTTGACCGACATCATATTAAGAGGAGACGTACATATTAAAAAATATATAGATAGATACTGCATCAAAGTGACCGCAGGTCATCTACGTCATGAAAGGTAGGAAAAAAATGCTCATCACACAAAAACATGCAATAAAACAGAGATAACATGGAATTTACGTCACAACGAAAAAAACTGGTCATTCTTGCTGATTACTGGTCATCTGCATTGTAAGGAGCAAAGAAAAAAAGCCCATACCACAACAATATTCTGTCAAAGATTTTTTGTTTTTGGAATTGGCATCAAACTGATCATTGGTCATTGTCACTGACCACTGCAACAACACTCTGTCTTTTACATTTTTAAAAAAAAATATGGAATTAGCATCAAACTGATCACTGGTCATTGTCACTGACCACTGGTCATCTAAACTGCAAGAAGCACAGAAAATATTCATATAATAAACAGTAAGCAATAACGTTTTCCAACCTGGTCACCGATGACTTGTTGATTTAACTACTTAACACTTGAATTTTTCTGATTGATTATGCCCTCTGAAGATTTCTCAGTGTGACCATTCAATAGCAAAACAACAATAAACTCCTGTCTCATTCCATCACTTTTTAAAATTAGATTTTTATTATCATTTGGCTCTTAGTTTGATGTTAAGGAAAGGCAAGATACTAATAAACCAATTGAAAATAAATAAAAATAAATAAATAAATGAAAATATGGGGCACTTCCCACACTTTCTCTCACAATTGGAGAAAGTGTGGGGGCGCCCTCATACTTTCTCTCACATGGGAGAAAGTGCTAAAGGGGAAGGACCACACTTTCTCTCAATCCCGCACTTTCTTCTTAAGTGAGAGAAAGTGAACCCCCTTTCTCCTAAAGTGAGAGAGAATGTGGGGAATGAGAGAAACAGTGGCCCCAACATCAACTTATTGAGAGCAAGGTAAGCTGGCGACAAATTGGCCAAGGGGCGACAGATTGGACAGTGAAGTGCGACCCAATCTGTCGCCCTCAAAAACTTAGAATGGGCTACAGATTGGTCCTAGTGTTTAGGACCAATCTGTCGCCTGGGCGACAAACTGGTCCTGGTGTTGAG
Organism: Conus betulinus; assembly: GCA_016801955.1. Taxonomy (NCBI): domain Eukaryota; kingdom Metazoa; phylum Mollusca; class Gastropoda; order Neogastropoda; family Conidae; genus Conus; species Conus betulinus. The sequence goes on along the minus strand of JADBJO010005989.1, from coordinate 134,295 downwards.
GCCCAGTCTGTCGCCGGGCGACAAATTGGGCACGACGACAGATTGGTCGTTAATATTAGAAACATTAAAACACATTCCTGCATATGCAGGACGTTATCTTCCCTTATGTATTTGGTGCTAAGTCGATGTTTTTAGAACAAAATCTAGTAAAAATGCCTCATGTGTTTGTGGACAAAGCATCACAGCTGATCATATTCTCTCATTTGCCGTAATTAAACAATTTATATCGAAGCTTTCTACATATGAAATGGGAAATACATTTGAATCACCGGGATATTCTACGAATGCATTCTTTACTTATCAAAGAGTCCAATAACTAAGTACTCATAGTTTCTCACATCTTATACTTATGAGCTTACTTTTAAATGAGTCGATCATTTACCTATAGCAAAATTTACATAAAACATACCAAAGGACCATCTTCATCCGTTCCCTACTTCTCACTCTTCTCTCCCACATCAAAACCATTTGTAGTTTTCTAGCTTTATCATTAGGGTTTGGTTTGTTTGTTTTGTTTGTTTGTTTGTTTGCTTGGGGGTTGATTAGGTGGTGTCTTTCTTTTTCGTCTAATATCACCTAGAGTGGATAGACGTTAGATTTGAAATACACACACACACACACACACACACACACACACACACACACACACACACACACGCTCACACACACACACACACACACACACACACACACACACACACACACACACATACACACACACACACACACACTCAAGGACTCACTCTGGTGTTCGCTGCTGTTTCCATTCTGTGTGTTCTTTCTGGACCTGCGGCTGTCTAACTTGCGAAAGGCTTGGGACATCACAGCATGAGCCTTTCCTGAGTATTCTCATTGCAAGAAAAGTGAAAGTCTCTCTCCATGTACTGGTACCTGATAGTTGCTCCAGTGAGATAGAGCGTGAACGCAAACTTAAATGTAAGGCTACCCTATTACATTTAAATGGGGAGCCTTGCAGTGTCCAACCCCTAAGCCCCCCTCTCCCTGAGCCACCCCCCCCTCCCACACACACACACACACACACACACACACACGTACACACGCACGCACACACACACACACACACACACACACACACACACACACACACACACACACACACACACACACACACACACACCTTGAAAGTGAGATCCGCATCCCAAGGGAAAGCATCGGGATAATCAGTGATGCCGCCATTGTAGGTGACGAGTGCAGGCCCCTTATGAGCCCCTTGGGCACGAGAAGGATCCAGTTTGAACAGCCGCCAGCTGGCACACACGTACCGTCTGTACTCTGTGAACACACAGGTGGTGGGGGGATAGAGTTAACTTAAGAACTCAACAATGTCAATGTATACGCCGTATCATCAGGTACTGTTCTACATGTCGTAAAAGACAGCTGGCAGAAGTTGTCACGTTTCCTAATCATGCAAAGTACACCTGCAATACCGAAGAAGATGCTGAACTGGAAAGGCCCATAAAGACATCAACGACGCTGATTTGACTGAAAAATTCATGCATGACCGCGGAGACTTGCTTTTCCAACGCATCTAGTTTTAATTTTGATTTTGTTTGTCTGCTTGTTTGTTTTTTCAATATGGTAAAAGATGAAGTGTATACATTAGCTGAATGCGACTAGTGGCTGAAGGAAGCCGAGTTGGAATTCGAAGCAATGCAACGCGGGTTTTGCCTCTGGTGTTCATATCGATTAAGATCACCATTCTTGCTGTTTGCCAGATAAGCTTCTTTCGGGAGAATGTTGGACTGAGGATTGACAGGTCCGTCATTCAATCCAGAGTTCTGGCTTTTTTTTTCTTCAAGAGGAATATGAAGCGTGTCTTACAGGCACAGCGTATACTGTTACCGAGGTAAAGACATTCCTTGCTGAGCAGACATCTAGCGAACGTGAAATATGCCATTCAGAAGTAAATGTGCAACCAGTACACGAAAGGAGGGGTGAGGATGGGTTGGGGAGAGAGCTGAATATAAAAGTAAAGTGATAGGGGGAAGGGTGGGGGATGAATAACGGTCTGTCTATTACTGGACATAACGACATGCAATGAGAAGAGAGAGAGAGAGAGAGAGAGAGAGAGAGAGAGAGAGAGAGAGAGAGAGAGAGAGGGA
>JADBJO010005989.1:89672-122172 GCA_016801955.1 Conus betulinus | reverse complement strand
ATTCCTGAAAAAAACGAGGAAGACGAGGTAATGATCTGGCCGCAACTTTTCTCATCTCAAGGATTACACCCACCCAATTCTTCCCACGACATGCAAAGTCAGCGAAAGCAGCAAGAGTCATAGCTTGTTTAAAGAAAAACAACAACAACAACAACAACAACGTCAGCTTAGCCAAGAACAGCCAGAAAACTCCTTTCGTTGCTTCAAATCATTCTGGATTTAGCTACGACAGCAACCCAGAACATATCGTGTTTCTATTCATTGTAACTCACCGCAAGAAGACCTGCTGTAATTTCATTAGCTGGATTCGTGAAAACTTTTGACTAGCCAGTTTTGCTTTAGAAGAGGAAACAATAAGAAAATGCCCTTATCACACACAGGCAATGAGTGGTTTTCGACGAGATTACAGCGTACACTGGGACACCTGATCAATCTCCAAGAGTTTACAGAGAAAGATACACCCCAAAGTCCCCTTGTATATCTAATCTCAGCGACATCTTTGCCTTCATGTTGAAAAAAAAAACTTTTCTGTAAGACCATTACTTTTATTCTCAACCCTACCACTTTCATACCCCCCCCCCCCCCCCCCCCCCCCCCAATTCAACCCCCCTTCCACCCATCCTAATTCCCACGTCACTGGTGAGTTTACTAAATTCTGTTGTCATGTGGCCCAGTGGGTTCGATCTGAACTATTTGTTTTGATGAACCTGGATGACATACTTCATAGGTATCATGAAATCTTCCTTGTGATCTCTGCCGGATAGTTTTTATTATTCTTATTATCATGGAATGTCTGCTGTCGACCCCCAGTCGTCCACCCCATCCACTAAACCCAGCTGCTTCTATGCTGTAGATATCACAGCTCTTCCAGACCACAGAGACAGGTTGCTGACGTTGGTGGCAGTACTAGGCGCATAGACGATGTCCTGAAGTCCGTGGTTGTGCCCCCCATGTGTATATGCCTTGGGTCAGTGCTGCTCTGCATGAAACTCATGACACTTTCAACTGTTTATCCTGACAACGTGACACGCAGGGTCATCTGGTTCCCTCCGTCTCAGTTTGCAATTTCAGCTGAGAGAGAGAGAGAGAGAGAGAGAGAGAGAGAGAGAGAGAGAGAGAGAGTTTTTCCATGTCAAATCTGTCATATACGGTGTTTCTCGACAAAGCTGGGTTTGTTCGTAGTTTAGAGAAGTTGATCTTGTCTGCACTTTCTATAGCCTTGCCAATTTAAGGAAATTGTGACGTTTGATAACTCTCCAGTTCAGTAGCAGATACTGCTCAAGTGTAAAGAATTGGGACATGAATTTTACAAATGATATATATATATATATATATATATATATATATATATATATATATATATATATATATATATATATATATCAAGAATACTACTAAAATGCCTAATAACATTCTTAAAGTGCTCAACCCCTTGGGGAGCAACATCTGTTAAAAATAGGATGGTAAAAGGAAGTTTTTAAAATCAACAGATCTGTTTCAAGCGCTGGCTCTCCTCAGGATGGTCTTGGGTCGCTTACTGCCGGTGTTATATGGCCTAATGTTTTGCACGTGCGGATTGGCTGCACGTGTTGTTCGGTTTTTCGGGTTGTTTACGGTTCAGGGTGCGTTTGCTGACAATGATTTCCATTTGTGCCTGCAGTTGTTTACTATTTCTACTTTAGTATTTAGGGTTGCTAAGTATGGTTTGCATAGTATTAACCATCTTTCTGTTGAACATAGGTTGCATCTTTTTGAAATGTTATTGTATGGTGATGCCCTTTTTATGATTTTCCATATTTTATTGCTGTTGTTTCCACCCTGTCACCCTGTCCATGTGGTGTACGAGTTCTTTTTTTTTTTTTTTTCGGATGTTGTTGTGTATGGTTTTATCATCTTTTTTGTAGCAGGAAAAGGAAAATCACATGGTACAACCCTCCATATGATGGACGAGTAAAAACAAACATAGGGAAGGACTTTTTCAAAATTTTGACAGCATCCTTCCCAAAAAGAACACAAATTGTCCAAAATATTCAACAAGAACACCATCAAACTATCATATTCATGCATGCCTAACCTTAAGAATATAATTGATTCATCCAACAAAATGAAAAGCAACACAGCAAAGAAGGGTGAAGAAAGGAAATCCTGCAATTGTACTACAAAAGAACAGTGTCCCTTAAGCAACAAATGCCTCTATAATAACGTTGTATACCAAGCCACTGTGACATCAGAAAATGAAAAGAAACATACATAGGGATCACCGAAAATCATTTCAAAACCAGATACGCAAACCATAAACAGTCATTCAACAAAGAAAAATACAAAAAATACAAATGCAGAACTGAGCAAATATATTTGGAGACTTAAAGACAAAAAAAAAAAAAAAACTATAACATATCCTGGAAAATCATAAAAAGGGCATCACCATACAATAACATTTCAAAAAGATGCAACCTATGTTCAACAGAAAAATGGTTAATAATATGCAAACCATACTTAATAACCCTAAATACTAAAGTAAAAATAGTAAACAACTGCAGGCACAAATGGAAATCGTTGTCAGCAAACGCACCCTGAACCGTAAACAACCCGAAAAACCGAACAACACGTGCAGCCAATCCGCACGTGCAAACAGTGACAATAGGCCATATAACACCGGCAGTAAGCGACCCAAGACCATCCTGAGGAGAGCCAGCGCTCGAAACAGATCTGTTGATTTTAAAACTTCCGTTTACCATCCTATTTTTCACAATATATATATATATATATATATATATATATATATATATATATATATATATATATATATATATATATATATATATGTATATATAAAATTTTTTGAGAGAGGTCGGGAGAGCAGACAATGTATTGCACCCAGTGTATAACTGGTAGAATAGATACGAGGCGAAAACAGCCATTGATACAGACACAAAGCAATCAGGCAGTCAAGCAAGCAGAGAGAGAGAGAGAGAGAGAGAGAGAGAGAGAAAGAGAGAGAGAGGAGTATCATCACTCCATGGCATATACGCAGTTTAAAGTATTGTGTGATTTATCTGGTATCCTGACAAATCAGCAAAAGGTGGATGCACATCTTCACATTGATATCAGCTTATCGAAAGAAGGTAGGAAAAGGTTAGGATAGGCTGGCCAAACGCGATTTGTGGGATAGAGTATTGACCTCTGCACTGACATTTTATTGTCTGTTTAGCACTTAACCCCTTTAGTTTAGTGATAATAATCACATTTACCAAAACCAAAGCAGAAATTGCACACACCCGTTGTCAAATGAAGTGTTTTGCTGCGGGTTGATGGCCATGAGCTCAGATCACGAGTGGGGTTAGATATATTTTTTGGCTTAAAAAAACTCTCTCTCTCTCTCACCCAGCATTAAAGGGATACCTGATCAATATAGAGCAACAAAGGAAAGTAAGAAATGGGCTCCGTCTTTCATGATGTTATATCCCAGACCTGGTAAACTTATGGGATTTCTCGGCCTCTTGTCTCTTAAGCAAACAGAGTGGAGCGTTTTAACGTTTAAGTTAGCACACACACACACACACACACACACACACACACGAACGCTCGCACGCATGCCGTGTGCGCACACTTGCCCACTTGCATACACACACACGCACGAGAGCTGCATATATCCCTCACACACACACACACACACACACACACACACACGCACACACACACACACACACACATAAGAACTTTAAAATGGATCATCCTCTTGTCCCGAGCGTTCGTGCAGCAGCAGGGTTCTGATGACGCTGCGGTAGCAATCACAGGTATACAAGGCAACCAGAGAGAAGCACTATTTCATGGTCAATCTGGAATCTTAGCTGCTTTGCTAGACATGTTGCAACGAACGGAGTTTCTATGTAAGCAAACTGCCAAGTTTTTCAACATGATTTGTCTGAGACCTGTCACCAGACAACAGAAATTAAGGCTCCTGGCAGAATGACTGAACAGAATGTCAGTAGTTTCTGTCTGGATTAAAAACAACATTGTGACAAAACATCCATCAGATCTGAACAGGTCACTCAGCTGGGAAACAATCACTTAGAGCTTTTGACGGACATCCGTCCGTCTTCGTCAGCGGTGGTGTCGCTACTGTCTGTCTGTCTGGCTGGCTGCCTCTCTCTCTCTCTCTCTCTCTCTCTCTCTCTCTCTCTCTCTTGATAGTAAATGCAAGATAGCGCGAAAAAAAAAAAAAAAAAAAAGGCAGAATGAAATGAAAATCATTTCAGAGCAACCAAAGATGAAGGAGACAGATTAGTTTACGTTGCTGAAAGGAAGATTGAGACAGATATATAGCCATGATGCACAGGCACCATTAAATCGTGGATGACATTTACATAAGAAGCTTCTCTCTTTGATAAGGGCTGTCGGCCAACAACCGTTTGCTGATCAGAATGTGATTGTTAATATTTGAAGAGGGGTGGAAACACTGCAGCGGACAGACAATGGTTGACAATATCTCGGTATTGGACGAAGAACGTCAGCACAGAATTCAAATAAGTGTTTCTAGTAGGATGGTATGAAAGGGACACTATCAAAAAATCTTCGGGCAAAGGGAGAAAATTCACCTTTTGGGCGTTTCGTTTGATCATATAATCAGATCAGCCACTTTGTTGTTCCGGATCAGCATGGGCATCGTACACCATACGAACCAAATCAAATTCTCAGAACACTCCCGTGACCATCCGCAAAACATACAAGCCAATGGAATTCTTAGGTAAGCACTTCGGCCGTATTTTAGTGAAACAAGCTGTATCATTTTGAAATTCGGAATGGAGCTGGTTGACCTCTTTAGTACCGATACTGGAGTCAATAGAGGCAGGCAAAATACAAATAAACACACCAAACAACCCAAACAAGACGCAGCGTAATGCTTATTCAATACAAACTGAAAAAGCGGTTATTGGATTTTTGCCAAGATGTCTTCTGTAAATGCTGCAATCAACTGATACGAAAAAAAAGCACAACAAAACACCACTCTTCTGATGGTCGCCATGGTACTTACTGTTTGTCCGGAGGTCGTCTGCCAAATCTCAATTCTAAGGAGCTCACACGCACAGACCGAAGAGCGTGTGATGTTTCGAGGGTTGCTGTACATGAAGAAAGAAAGCATTGTATATATATCTCCCCAGACACGTACACTCATTGACCCATGTAAATTATACACCATATACGGATATCATGTCGCTTGAGGTGAGAGATTTGGTGACGAGAGTGGGTTCATGTCGGTTTTGGCGAGATCGTCCGCGTGCGCGCGCGCGCACGTAACGCGCCCCCCCCCCCCCCCCCCCTTCCCCGCCCCCCCCGTGCACTGGCGCACACACTGATGCTGCTCCCAGCACACGTGCACGTACGCACACACACACACACACACACACACACACACACACACACACGCACACACACACACACACACACACACACGCGCACGCACGCATGCACAGACACACACGCGCACACGCACGCACGCACGCGCGCACGCATGCGCGCGCGCACACTCACACACACACACTCACACGCGCGCGTGTGGGCAGGCACTTTTGCACGTATTCTTACACTCAGACATGCTCCTTTGCTCCTCTCGTTGGCTTGAACTTTTGTTGTTGAAGTTGTTGTGGGCGATTGTTGTCCATGACACAAATAACCAGAACCTATCATTGAGCAAAACCAAACCCAGATATCCAAGTACGGCTCACGCTGAACTCCCCCCCCCCCCCCCCCCTCCTCCCCAGACCCCATAAATCATGCATGAGTGTTCAAAAGGTGTTCAAAAACAAAATAAATCAGATGGGAAAACCAAGTCAGCCGTTTAGTGTGTGTGTGTGTGTGTGTGTGTGTGTGTGTGTGTGTGTGTGTGTGTAGGGGGGGGGGAGGGGGAGGGTGGCGCAGGAGGGGGGGGGGGGGATAGTATTTCACATGATTTACAAAAACATTAATTTGATTGGTTTGTCATCGTCTTTGCCGATGTTAAAAAATTGATGATGCTTTGTGACTCTTTGAATCCAAGGTGTTCCTTTGTTGTTTGTTTGTTCTTAAGTTGAGCTATTAATTGTTAAAATGAATCTGATTGTGTGAAAAATTATCTTTGTATTCCCTCAAAGATGCTGTTGCGTCATTATCCGCTTGCGATGGTCAAGGAGCTTTTGATGTTCTTTTATGTATTTATCATACTTCTCATGCGTGTAATCCATACATGTAATCATTTTTCAATCTTTGTGTTTGTCATTTTTTTTTTTTTTTTTTTGCGTTTCAGACCAGGGGATACGGTACATTTAATGTATTGCATGAGAATCATTGTTATATAAGCTGTGTTTTTGGATGAGCTGGGTTCCATTCTTGTTTCATTTTGGCCTACTTTGTTTTAAGTTCTGTATATATATGAAACAATTATTCACTGATTCGCCATGGATAGCATAACAATTGCTTCATTAAATTGTCAAGGGCTCGGTGATTTACATAAACGTAGGGATGTATTTCACTATTTAAAACAGAAAAAAAATTCAATATACTGTTTACAGGATACCATTTTACTAATAAACTACAGAAGTATGTAACTGCAGAATGGGGATATAAATGCTTATTTCCCTCGTTTCGTTCAAATTCCAGAGGTGTAGCTGTGTTATTTTCGAATAATTTTGAATTCAAAATTACGAGACGGACAGCGAGATGAAAACGGAAACTTCATAACTGTCGCATTTAGTTCATTTGAAAAAACAGTTTATCCTGGTTAATGTGTACGGGCCTAATAAAGATAGTCCGATATTTTACAATTCACTTAAAGAAACTATGAAGAATTACAATACTAATAATATTACTGCTGTGGGTGATTGGAACATCACAATGGATCCGCATCTAGACTGTTTGAATTATGTACAAGATAATAATCCGAAGCAAGAGAAGAACTCATTAACATGACGGAAGGAATGGAATTGGCAGATATATGGAGGGAAGACAATCCGGACTGTAGGAGATATACCTGGCGAAAACGAACTCCATTGAAACAACGCCGACTAGACTTCTTTGTATTGTCTGATTATCTCTATATTTATCGTGAAAAACCTGACATTGAACCAGACTATCGGTCTGACCTTTCGATGGTTACATTATGCTTGAAATTTGGTAAAAGTGAAAAATTCAAGGATTCTGGAAATCTAATGTATCTATATTAAAGGATACGCAATATGTAGACGAAATTAATAAGTTAATTCTGGGTGTTATAAAAGAATACGCAGTTGATCAATCAGCGATACAGGATCAATCAGTATTGTCTGAGTTAATAAAATTTGGACTCAGATTTAAGATTTCCGATGATTTAAAAAAAATTTCTGTTGATGAAAATTCGAGGGAAATCAATAGCTTACACCACAATGAAAAAGAAAACAACTACAAAAAAGAGAACAAGATTTTAAAACGCATTGAAAGTCTTGAAAATCTAAGAGATAAAACAGAAATTGAAGTAAGAATGATTGAAAAAACAAACAAACAAGAACTAAGAGCAATCAGGGAACAAAAAAATGGAAGGTGTATTATTACGATCAAAAGCGAGATGGATTGCAGATGGTTAAAAAAATATCAAAATACTTTTGCAACCTTGAAAAGAGAAACTATACTGGTAAACGAATGACTAAACTAGTGACTAAAGATGATAAAATGATAAACGAACAAAAAGATATTTTCAAGGAGATTAAAACATTTTACGAAAATTTGTACAAGAAAAGGGTAACTGAAAAGTGTGAAATCAGAAAACTTATAAAAAAAAATTCCACAGTTATCTGAAGATGAGAAAAACATATTGGAAGGAAAATCACTATAGAGGAAGCAAGCAAAGTTATAGAAAATGTGAAGCATGGCAAAAGCCCAGCTACAGATGGCTTCGGTGCCGATTTCTTTAAATTCTTTTGAAAAACACTGCGCCAACTGGTTGTAAGATCTGTAAATGAATCATACAAAGACGGAGAACTTTCAACAACACAGAAGCAGGGACTAATTATGGGCATACCAAAGGTGATAAACCCGAAGAATATATAAAAATGGCGTCTTATTTTCCTCCTGTATGTATTATACAAAATAGCTTCCTTGTGTATTTAAAAAAAGAATAAGAAATGTTTTACCATCTCTCATCAGTGAGGATCAAACAGGTTTCATGACTAATAGATTTATGGGCGACAATATTAGATTATTTTTTATTTGATTAATTATTCAAATGCGAAAAATCTCCCTGGACTGTCGCACTGTATAGACTTTGAAAAAGCCTTCGACTCTCTCGACTGGGATTTTATGTTGAACGTTCCAAGGGCTTTCGGGTTTGGTGAAAGCATATGTCACTGGATAAAAAACATTCTATAAGGATATTAAATCAAGTGTTATTGTAAATGGCCAGACCGCTCAGTGGTTTAAAGTAGTAGAGGAGGATGAAGACAGGGAGACCCTATATCTCCTTACTTATTCATTATATGCGCAAAAATTTTAGCAATAATGATAAAGGAAGAAAACAAGATAAAAGGCATAAAAATAAATAATGTACATCGCAAAATATCCCAGTTCGCTGATGACAATCAATTAGTAAACAACGGCGACAAAAATTCGTTTGAACAGTCTATGAATATTCTTACCACGTTTGGAAGAGTTTCAGGACTCCTCATGAACAGCGAAAAAAACGCAAGCATATGGCTAGGATGTCATAAAACCTCCAAGAAAAATTATTGTCCTCATCTAAAAATCATATGGAACACTCCTCAATTCAAAACACTCGTGTTTGGTTACTCAAGACTTAAAAGAATGTGAAAACATTAATTATGACGAAAAATTTTCGGAAGTTAAAATATTATTTTTTTTTTTGAGATCAGAATTTTCAACTGTTTCCTACTAGGAGGAACAGTTGACGGAATCTTTTTTCCTAAGAGTGTTCATCGTCGTCGGTGTGTCTTGACTTGACTGTCTTCATTTCTGTTCACTTCTGACTTTCTGTTGGTGGTGGTCTTCATTCTTCAGTACGGCGTTCTCTTCAGTAGCAAGTTGAATCCGTAGTGGTGTGGGTTCGTGTCTTGGAAGGTCGAGTTCTTTCTTGTTTCCATCAAAAGCAATGGATGTTCTGTGTTGTGGCTGCGCTCGCGTCAGTACCATGTGCGTTGGTTTTCTTCCGCTTCGTAGCTGCCGTTTCGCTCACTTCCCCATTTCGTTCGCCTGTTGTTCCAAGCTGTATCCGTTCGCTGTGATTCTCCATGGCTAAGTTTTATTTTTTCTTAAATCCTTCATTTGTCATCTTGTTAGTCTGCATTCTATGTACCTATCATAATTTGATTCCCTTTTCATCATCTCTCCTTTTTTTTTTTTCTTTCTTTTCTTTTTTTCCCAGCATGCACCTGTCCCCAATATATGACAAATCATTAGGTTTATGCATCTCTCTCTCTCTCTCTCTCTCTCTCTCTCTCTCTCTTTTCTTTTTTTTTTTTTTTTTTTTTTTTTTTTTTTCTTCTTTCATTCACGTTGGGGTTATTCAAATATTTCGTAACATTAGTTCAGTCTCAAATATCAGTTCCAGATTTTTACACTTGCCATATTTAAACTTGGAAATAGAAAGTTTTTGCAATTAATAGAACCATGTTCGCTTGTTTTCTTGGGTTTATGTGTGAATACATCTGTTTTGGTAACGCCAAATAGAGCTGTTGTTACATTCATAGGGATCTGTAAGTTGTAGTGTGTGTGAGAATATACTGTTTTTACTTGGTTCCAGAATGTAGATAGCTTAGGGCAGGAATAGAAGGCATGCTCAATGTAATCTATTTCTTTGCACCAGTGGCATTTATTTGTTTCCACTACACCCATTTTTTGTAACAATATGTTGGTGGGGTAAATGTTGTGAAGGAATTTGAAATGAAGGAGCCTCAGTCTAGATTCCTTTGTACATTCATACGCTAAGTTAAAGTAGTCTTGATGTTGATGTTTAATTTACGCTTCCAAAAATATGTCGCGCATATTTCATGGTTTTGCTTTTGGGCAAAAACCTTTCTGATTTGTTTATTTGATAGGGCTGTGAGGTTTCCTTCGTCTGTTACAACATCAGTAGGGGGTTCGTCTTTGTGATCAATGTTAGCGAGTTGTTGCTTCCATGTGGATGGGATCGCGTTTGTCAGCGCATTGTATTCAAATGGAAGGTTTGGAGAAGTGCCTAGTCTTTCTTCTATTTCTCTAAAGGTCACTATACGTCCATTTCGCCATAGATCTTGAACGAGAAGGATACCAGCTTTATACCATTTTGTAAAATGTAATGTATTTCCTTTGTATTTTATATTTCTGTTGTTCCACAGAGGTTCTGTTTTAACATTCTCTATTGGTCGGTCTTTGTTAAAGGTGGTGACTGCAATTATTACGTCTTTCCAAAAGATTGAGGTAACTTTTCCTAATCCTTGAATTTCTTTAGGATCAACATTACAGTTGAAAACGCACTGGCTGTTCTGGAAAGGTGACATATTATTTCTCGCGAGGATGCTCCAGTGAGCGTTGGTTTGTTTGAGGAGTCTTGCCGCCCATTTGACCAGGAACATTTGTTGGTGATGTTCGATGTTAATCATATTTAGGCCGCCTTTTTCCTTTTCTAGGCTAAGGACACCTCTTTTTTTTTTATCTTTTCGAATGCTTTTTTTATTATTGAACTTTTTTTTTTTCCATAGGAACCTATAGATCAGTGAATTAACAGAGTGGAGGGTTTGTTTTGGTATAGATGCTGCTTGCAATACGTGAGAGAATTGTGACAGCAGAAATGTTTTAGTTAGAATAACTTTACCATATAGGGATGGGTTTCTGTTTTCCCATTGCTTGATGATTTGGGTAATCTTATCTACTCTGGCTTTCCAGTTTTCTTCGATCTCAGAGATTTCTTTGTCTGCTGAAAAGTAAATGCCTAAAACTTTGAGTTTACCAGATTTCATAGGTATATTATTAACAGTGCCCGTTTCACCCTTTCGTGATCCTAACCATATGCCTTCTGACTTGCTTTTATTTAGCTTTAGGCCAGAAAAATCTTCGAATTTCACAACTATGTTTGTGGCTTCCTGAATATCTTGTTCATCTTTAAGGGTCAGTGTTGTATCATCCGCAAATTGTTTTTTATTTTAGTACAGCCGGATGCGTTGCTTTCGTCAGGATTTTGTGTTAACTTAATTCCTGGATATCTTTACTGTTCCTTATTCGGATAGCTAGTGTCTCAACAGTTATCACAAAAAGGAGAGGACTGAGTGGGCAACCTTGCCTAATGCCTCTTTCTGTTGGGAACCAGTCAGATAACCATCCACCATTGTGAATACAGCTTTGTGTGTTTTCCATAACGGTTAAAACAGATTTTTTTAAATCGTGGGCCGAAATTGAACAAATCAAGCGTTTCTAAAATACAGTCTTTAGACAGGGTGTCAAACGCTTTAGAGAAGTCTAGTGCCAGTAGGGCACCTGGTTGATTCGTTTTGTTGAGGTATGCAGTGAGATCATCAAAGAATCTCAAATGGAAGGCTATGTTTCTGCCTTTTAAAAATCCTACTTGGTCTTCGCTTACGATTGATGTTATTATGTTCTGTAGTCTTAAGGCTAGTGCCTTTGTGAATATTTTGTAGTCTGTATTTGTGAGTGTAATTGGCCTGTAGTTAGCGAGGTGTGTTTTGTCTAGATCGTTGCCTTTGTGTATTAATGTTATGATTCCTTTTTTCATAGAAAAGATAGTTCACCTTGCTCAAGTGAAGCTGTAATACAATTTAGCAAGGGTTGTCTTAATTTATCCCAGAATTTCTTGTAGAAGAGTGGTGTGAGACCATCACTCCCTGGTGCAGACTCATTTTTTAAATGATTAAGGGCTTGCGTGAGCTCGTCTGGTGTAAGTTCCTTGTCGCAGAATTCTTTTTCTTCATCTGTGAGTGCGGGGAAGTCATCATCAGCTAGGAAATCGTCTTTTATCGTCTCTCCATGTTTAATTGATGTGTCTTTTTTTTGTATAGTTGTGTGTAGTATTGCTTAATTTCATCTAGTATTGTTTGAGGATTGTCTGTTAATGACTGATTTACACACAGTGATGCAATAGTGTTTGCTGCTCCTTGTGTCTTTTCTAAGCGCAGAAAATATTTAGTGTTCTTCTCACCCTCTTCGATCCATTTGACTCTTGATCGAATTTGAGCGCCGCGTGCGTCTTTCAATTCTTGCAGTTCTATTTCTTTTTTAAGTTGGTGTGCTTTTGTTGCTAAGCCTTTATCCAAGGGGTTGTATGACAGTTTTTGTTCAATTTCTTCCAGCTGTTTGACTTTGGTTTGTTTCTGCTGAGGCCAATTTTTGCGGCCTTTGAGAAGTTTATACAGAAAGATTTATATCTTACTTTAAACATTTCCCATGCCTTTTGTGGGTTTCCTTGCCATACTGAGTAAAGTGTGGGCATCAATGAAGTTAGTTGTTTCATTTAGAAAATCTTCCTTTGACAGCAACGAGCTGTTGAATTTCCAATATCCTGGACCTCTTTGGAATTTATTCATATTACATTCAACTTTCACAAGTTTGTGGTCTGAGTGTGGGAATATTTCAATATTTGCTCCCCGTATGGATCTGTATGAAAACGCATCACAAAATATGTAATCAATTCTTCTTGCAATAAACGGGGTAGATTTGGACCAAGTGTAATCTCTGGCATCGGGATGGAATGTTCGCCACGTATCTTTTAAATCGTAGGATGTTAATAAATCTGAAAGAGCCTCTCTTTCTTGTTGTGGGTGAGATTTTCCTGAAATGTTGTCAATGGGGTGTACTGCTGTATTAAAATCACCCATGACCCAAAGATGATCATAATCTTGTCCTTGTAGTATTCTATTAAGCTGATTTAGAAATGTTAGTTTATCACTTGTTGAGTTAGGGGCATAGCAGTTAGCTATGACATTAGTTTTATTTTCTAATACAACCTTTATCAACAGTATTCGATCTGTTGCTTGGATGAGTTCTGTTTTCATTTGTTTATCATTTATGAGAATGATGAGTCCATTACTTCTGTTTGTGCCTGGACTGTAATAGGCGTTTCCTGTCCATTGTGCATTGATTTCTGGTATAATATCTTTTGTTATGTATGTTTCTTGTAGGCATAAGATGTCTATGTTTTGTTTCCTCATGAAATTAATGTTGTTCTTCTTCTTTTTACTTATTTCTAAAGCCACGTACATTAAGTGTACCAATACATATGCTGTTATTCTTCATAAGAAAAGGCATTAATAGATCAGAGTACCATAATCGTTAGTCCGTAACTCAAAACTGTAGGTCGAAAGGGTGAGGTCAGTCCGTTTGCCGTGTGCACATATCAGGTTCCACTTTCGTCTGCTGGCCCAGACTCTTCACTTTCCCCCTGTTGACGCTCTGGCATCTTTGTTGGGCGTTTCGCTTCGAGCTCGTCCGTCGGCGTTTCGCTTCTCTCTCTCTTTCTTTTCTTCCTGATGCGCCACTCTCCGCAGTGCCGCGTGGCGTGGTGTTGTCTGCTTTCTCCTCCTCTTTTCGTGTGTTGTGTTCCGTGTTAGGACCACCGAAGCACGCCGGCCCCGCCTTGTGCGGCTGCGGCGGTACCGTTATGTGTGTATTCCCCATCTCCTCCGTGCGGGTGTGTTGTCCGGTGAATATTTCGGCGCTGGCCTGGTCGCTCGGTTCACTTGAATTAGGCATATCTTTTGGACAGTCAATTCTTTTGTGTCCTGGCTGTAGGCAGTTTTTACAGATAATCTGATTGTCACAGTTCGCTGCCACGTGGTTCTCTTGCAGGCACTTGCTACATCTGAGTTTTTGTTTCATCTCCCTATAGAAGATGCCTGCAGTGAACACACCAACTTTTAAAACTGGCAGCAGAGGTGAGCGTGGTAGTGTAATGAACACAAATCTGCGGCCAGTTTCAAACTGTGTCAGCTGTCCCCCAGGGGTTCGTGCCAGCTCGTTGCGCACTGAGGAGCGTAGCTCCACACCAATTTTTTTTAAGCGCGTCTTCAATGTCTTTGTTTTGGATGTGCAGTGGAACACTATCCACCCACAGTTTCGTGGAAGGCTTCTCCTCCCCCTGTCCTCTAAACACTGAAGGGGTTCGTGTCTAATAGAGCCACTCGTGCCCCCTGAAGAGAAAAACCTTCTAATAATAGTGTGTCTCTGTCTTTCTTTTGTTTTTGGGTAAATTTGCCACAGTCCTCTAATTCGCTGTGCTCCCCGAATCGTTCCCTTTCCTGACACTGCTTCTGCTGCTACACAGATGTCGTAGGTTGTTGGAAGGGACTCGTACTGCGGCAAAGCACGCGCGGTCACATACACTGGGTCCACGGACGGGGCCGCACCGGCCACCGCCATTTTGCCCCGGGCCCTACACTGGTTTGCTGGCCTTGTTTTCCCTCCGGGCTTCGATCGAGATGTTGTTGTTACGGAAATAAACAAGATAAATACCTACCACTGCTGTACAGCAAAACTCTGTACTGTATTTTGAGCATCCACTCTCTCCTATACACACCTCTCTCTCAAAACACTCAGAGCGCTGAAAACCTGTGGCCTGCTGATTCTTCAATGAAAGAATTCATAAAGAAAAGTGGAATAAAACCTTATATATAATAATAATGCAAACACAATTCAGAACATGCCGAGGGCTCTTAATATTCTTATGAAAGAAACAAAAGGAGCTAAACGATGCTATGAAATGTTTACTCAAGATGAGCGTAAGCCAGACTGTTGCTCTCAATGGCTACAAAAACTTAATTCTGAAGTTTCTTGGAATAAGGTATTTACCCACGACCACAACATTAAAGATGTAAAACTGAAATGGCTTCAAATTAGAATTATTCACAGAATTATTGGCACAAATATTGTTTTAAATGAATGCCATGGGCCTGACAAACACGACGAACTGCACATTCTGCAATGAGGAGAGAGATTCAGTCCAACACTTTTTTTGGATGTGCAATGATGTTCACACCTTTTGGAAAGAGGTTGAAAATTGTTAAATGAATTTAACGAAAAATGCCGAAACTCGTTTACCATTAAAATCACACCAGACATTGTTATCTTTGGAGTCGACAAACACACATGCAAACAGAGACAATTTTTGACTTTATATCATGGTTGCTAAGTCTTATATTTACAAGTGTAAGATCGAAAGACGTAGGCCAAATGCTTGTTTTTCAGAGCCAGCTGAGCAGCAGATTCAACATCGAACTCTATAATGTTAAAGTCAACAATGATCAAAACAGGTTTGATACTGTACGGTACAATTACACGCCGATGATTTTTTTTTCTACAAATGCTTAAAAAATCGACAACAACAACAAAATATCAATCTAATACGCATCTCCGTAATCCCAGTCTCCATTTCTCAAGTTTTTTTTTTTTCTTTTGTTAAAATTCTCATAATATTTTAATTGACATGTCTTTGAATGTGCATTTGAAGCAACATATTTTTCTATGCATTGATATATTATCCGTATGCGCTTGCTGTATTGTGGAAAATGTATATGTCAAATGTGTATGATATATTTATTTATGTATCTGAGAATTAAAAAAAAAAAAACATATACACCACACACTCTTTCTCCTTCTGTCCTCAAGCCCCCAGTGCATAACCTCTTCAATACCCTCTCTCACCCCATTCCCATCTTTGCCTCTGCGCCCTTTGCGAGTTTTTCTTCTTTTTTTTTGCCCCAACCTCTGCGCCATCTCAGCGGCAGTGCAACCACGCCGCTCATTCCGACACCCGTGCACAGCCACAACCTCGTCGGGCCCCGCCGCAGCCCCGGCACCAGCAATCCACAGAGAGCAGTCAATGTCAAAGTCGTCAAGAGGCAGTCCACCGGAGGAGACACTGCACTGCTGCCGAGTCACTTCGGTGTGTGTTCAGTGGCGCCGGTTCTGATCTAACATACGCAGGACACCACCTACCAAGCCCCCTACTGACGACAATAATTGCTTAGTCGCGGAGCCGGCGTGAGTGAGCTCTCCCTCCGGAGGGCGCCGCCACGTCCGTCCAACGACAGCTCCCATGGACTCCTTGCGAGTTGTTACTTGCTGATTGTTTCAGAGACAGTACCTAAGTTTTGAATGTTTTTCCTTTGAACAGAGTGGAAAGATAGCATTTCATTTGTCTGAGTACCAAGGATTGGACAATCTCTCTCTTCCTCTTTATCTCTGTCTCTGTCTCTCTCTATGCCTCTTTCTCTCTGTATGTCTGTCTCTTTCCCTCCCTCCCTCCCTTCCTCCCTCCCTCCCTCCTCCTCTCTCTCTCTCTCTCTCTCTCTCTCTCTTAATAGTAAATGCAAGATAACGAAGAAAGAAAAGGCAGAATGAAATGAGCATTATTTCAGCGCAACCAAAGATGAAGAAGACAGATTAGTTTACGTTGCTGAAAGGAAGAAATTCAAACATTGCTACTGTTGTTGTTTGCATTCCTAGTTGGTGTAAGACAATGCTGTGTATTGAGCCCAGCGATATTATCTGTCGTCATAAATCGGTTAGTAAACTAATTAGATGCAAATGGAAAGCATCGCATTCAGATGCTACTAAGCATGTTCTTTTCTTTCACGTTCCAAGCCATGTTAGATCCTCAATCCATGAAGACGAAGTCCACAGTCCGCCGCAGCGACCCCACCAGTCTCCACAGCTTTCCCTGGACCTCAACTGGACAGACCACGTCTAGCATCTCAGAGCTTCAAAGGAGGGGCCGGACCGTAAAATGTGGGTACTGGTCAGTGTGAGAGTGTTTGAGACGTGAGAGATGGAAGAGGAGCTGGCAGTGCCCTGTTCGCAGCCTGAAGATGGTAACTTGAGCTGCTCTCTGTCGAGTTGGTGGATGCTGTCCTCTTCAGTCCCAATGTCCAGACGTTGGCGCCACGCTCTTCTAAAATTGTTCCTCGGGATTGTTTTGACTTCATTGTAGGCTATTAGATACACTGACTGTTCCTACCTGCTGCCAATCTTGGACTGACGGTCTGCCTCCTAATTCACTTCAATGCCACAGTGAGAAGGGATCCGCTGCAGGACTATAGTAGTTCTCTGCTGGAGGAGATCGAGTTCCTCTCTGTTGGCTCATCATTTGCTTCGCTCCTGCTGTCTGGGGGCTCTTCAGGATGAACTCTCAGTCTGTCAGAAAGTCTGTACTGGTGGGGAACCTGTTTTCCTGGTTAAGGATCTGGGCAGAAAGGAATAGTGCACACGCATACGCACACACATACGAACACACATACGCACGCACGCACGCACACACGAGAGCGCGCGCGAACACACACACACACACATCTATAAATGCTCACACATACAGACTCTCTCTCTCCGTCTCTCTCTCTCTCTCTGTCTCTGTCTCTCTGTCTCTGTCTGTCTGTCTGTCTGTCTGTCTCTCTCTCTCTGTTTTTTATTGCCCTAGGATGGAAGTCACATCTCTGTCACCATATTTTACAAGGTCCATGTCATTCTGACAAAAAAAAGCTTGTGTATAACTCATTAATAAAGTCGGGGTGCCATCTTGTTATTCACGTTAGCATTCTACCATTTTTTTATCATTAATGTAGCAGATCTCCACTTTCTTTGGAGAGTGCTTTTCTTTCATTGCAAAGCATGTAGTCTGCTGCAGCAAATGACCTTGATCTTGGCCTAAATTAGCAATCGTACTTTGTTAATCGCCCCCACCCCCTACAATTCCCTCCACCACTCTCGTCTCAGTCTGCCTGTCTCTCTGTCTGTCTTTCTCTATCTGTATGTGTGTGTGTGTGTGTGTGTGTGTGTGTGTGTGTGTGTGTGTGTGTGTGTGTGAATAAGCATGCTTGTGAATGTGTGTGTGTGTGTGTGTGTGTGTCTCTCTCTCTCTCTCTCTCTCTCTCTCTCTCTCTCTCTCTCTCTCTCTCTAGCGTGGGTGTGCACTCGTGCATGCGCACATGCGTGTACGTGTTTTTGTATGTACTGAGAAAAAGTAAGGGGGGGGGGGGGGGGGGGGGTGAAACGAGCCGGGGCGGGAAAGGGGAGGGCGAGAGAATGAAGGAGGAAGAATGGTGTACTATCAAATATTCAATGTAAAGAGAATTGTAGTAACCATGTGAAATTTACCAACGAATCGGATACTTCCTTGTTTCCTTTGTCTGATTTGGTATTAACAACAAAAATAATTCAAATGTCACTGGGGTAAAAACAGTTAAGGATTTTCATGTATGTTACGAGAGAGAGAGAGAGAGAGAGAGAGAGGGGGAAGTAGCATGTGTGAGGGTGTGTGAGTGTGTATGTGTATGCGCGGATGTACACGTGTTAAAGCACGCAGTGACGCGCGCAGCCACGTGCGCGAGATGTATGATGCTGATACCGACCCTGTTAATCGGAATGGACTTGTGAACTCTATTCTGTTTTTGGTTCACGGCGTTTGTGTTTCGTCCCTGGATTGCTGATATTACTATTTCTTGCTGAGTTTTGCCGCATATTGTTGTAGCCATAAAAATCATCCTTCTTGACTTGTTTTAAGGCAGCTGATTTTTTTCTGCCTTTTTTGTTTGTTTGTTTGTTTGTTTGTTTCTTCTTTTTGTTTTTCGTTGTTGTTGTTGTTGTCTTTGCTGAAATTCATCTACAAACAGATGTTCCTGATGTTGACTGTTATTCTACTCGTTTATCTGTAGTGTTGTGTAATCCGTAGAGTTTATTTGTAAATCAGTTTCATCTATAATGAATGACTGGTTGTCTAAATTCGGTTTGAAAATAGGGTATTTAAACGTGTGTCATCTTTTAAACAAAATTTCTTATGTTCCCAACACTTTATCCAATTGCAATAACTGTTTCCATTGCTTCTGGTTTTTTTTTTAGAATCTCGACTTTACAATATAGTGCCTGATAACTTAGTTTCAATCCAAGGTTATGATACTATAAGAAGAGGTCCAAAGACAACACTTGAAACAGGTTTAGTCACCTATATTCACAACTCGATTAATTATAAACAGATAAACAGTTTGGATAAATATAACGTAGAATGCATATGGATATGTATATGTGAAGGGTACTAAACCGATTTTGTCAGGCTTCTTATATAGAAATCCTAACAAACGTATTGAATGGTTCGATCGTTTCGAACATATGATGGAAGATGTCTCAATGCGTTCGTCTGAGATTATAATTTTAGATTTTAACATTGATCTACTTAAACCACATGAGAACTGGAAACACACGCTGAAGGAAAAACTCTATCCTCCGAAACACTAATTGACCACATAGCCTGTATGCAGTCTCAGTGATCACTTTCCAATTTGTCTACATGGTCCAAAAATGGGGGTAACATTCCCAGAAATGTTCACAAATGTGTATCTTTTCGAGGCTATAGAAAATTTCGATGCTAAAATTTCTTCTCCGATTTGTGTAACACAAATTTTTCTGAGGTGTATCAGTACAACGACCCTGATGGAGCACTGGCTACTTGGTGTGACATTTTTATCTCTATCTTTAATAAAACACATGCTATCGGTAACTAAGCGTGTCAAACCAGGGGGCAAGCCACCGTGGTATAATGAAAAAAAAAATCGATAAGGCCATTAATTTACAAGATATTCTATTGCAAACAAAATGGTAAAGATGATAAATTTAAAAAGCAAAGAAATAAGGTAACGTATATGAAAAGAGCCGCCCAAAAGAAATATTCAGTGACCTTATTTCCCGTAAAGAAGATTCTAAATCGATCTGGAAAGCTATCAATGAGCTCTCCGGTAAAACCTTGTCATCTAGTGCTCCTTCCGAGAGAACATTTCTGCTGAACTCTTAAATGATCACTTCACAACTGTTGCAGAAAAGACGATCAAAGCTGACTGTTCAAAAGACAATGACCTACTTGAGCTAAAAGCGTACTGTGTATCAAAAAACATAAAAATCTAATCTTCAAATCGAGTTTATTGGTGTACATGAAGTCTATAAGGAATTGTGTTCATTAAATTAGTCCAGTTCTCGCTGCTCCGATTATATCAGAGCATCTTACATATATTTACAATCTTTCCATTGATAAAGGTTGTTTTCCACAATCCTTCAAAGATGCTAAAGTTTTACCTTTTTTTTTTTTAAAAATCTGGCGATCCCATTGATCCTTCTAACTACCGACCTATCTCTATCTATCCTATCTGTTCTATCTAAAACCCTTGAAAAACACATCAAATATAACATTCACAAACATTTGATGAAATACAATTTATTACATTCTAATCAAAGCGGATTTAGAGAACATCATTCTTGTCACAATATGGCCATTAATATAATTGAGCAATGGTATTTAAACAAAAAACGTCAAAATATGAAAGCTGATTTGTTTAAAATACGTACAAAAGATAACGTTTTAGAAGAAGTTATATCACACAAATTATTAGTCCTTACAGATGATATAATAATCTTTCATGGTCTAATCATATTTCTGATTTGTCTAAAAGTTATCTATCTAAAAATATTCTTGTTGAACCGAATCATGAATTTCCTTGATCACCATACTAGAAAGTTATATTTCTATGCATATGTACAACCAGACATCAACTACGCCTCTACATGCTGGGATTTATTCAGCAAAAATTGCTTAAAACCACTAGAAAGTATGTACAGACGTGCAATTAAGCTGATACTCTTGAATCTTCTCTACAAACTAATGATTATAAAGATCTTAACATTCTTCCATTCGATCAAAAAATATTGCATTAATAAAGATGTCCTTATGTATAAAATTATTAATAATCTTGTGCCACCTTATCTTCATGACAAATTCCCATTAATTACAATTCGAGGTAAAAATATCCTATATACCCCTCGACCACGAAGTGATCTTTTCAAGTCATCCCTTATTTACTCTGGTAGTAAATTATGGAATGTAATGCCTACACATTTAAAACAAAAAAATAGTTTGACATCGTTTAAAAAGCATATTTCAAATACCGTATGGACCATTTTGTAAATTATGTTTTCACTTAACTGTATATTCTCCTAAGTTTGATGTTCCTTTTGACACAAACAAGTTGTAGCAGCCCTGAGTTGGCCTTCGTGGTCGGCTGTGCTATAAGCCATATGACATGAGTGACTTATGAAATGTTTATGTATGCCTATGTGATGTTTATGTATGTCCGGATTTGTGTGCGTGCGCGCGCGCGCGCGTGCGTGTGTGTGTGTAACTATGTGAATGTGTGTGTGTGTGTGTGTGTGTGTGTGTGTGTGTGTTGTGTGTGTGTGTGTGTGTGTGTGTAATAAATTATAATGAGATTGCTTACTATTTTCTATTTTTAAAAAAAATGCTGTTTTTCTTATTGCTGTGTTTAAAGTTGTCAATTGATGGAATTGCTCCTTTTTGTTTATTGTTATTTTTTAGGGCATAGTGTAAAAAAGCTTCCAGTTTATCTACTCACCCCTCATTAAAGATTTCGAGTTTCGAGTTTTAGCAATAAATCAATAAATCATATCATCATCTAGTTGCAAAGTGAAACGACTGCAGGCGGAAATCTAAACAAATCTTAAATAAATGTCAGCGAACCCCCCTGAGAAGCGTGGACAAACGAGTCACAAGACAACACACAACGCGTTTCGACCTCTTAGGTCTTCTTCAGATGAAACAGAGACGAAAACCTCAACGACCTACTGGTGCGCTCTAAGCTGACCAAAATATCCACACCTAAGCCACCAGGTACTTTCCTCTGCTCAAAACCCAACTGCAAAATCTGCTTCTCTCACACAAACCAGACACCATCTTACATGGCCCCACGGGCTCTTTCACTATTAAACGCACTTTCTCCTGCCAGAGCCACAACATTGTGCATGCCATCCACTGTCAGCTGTGGGGTAAGATCTATGTAGGTGAGACATCTTACACACTTGAGACGCGCATCTCTGAACACCTGGCCGACATCCGCCACCATCGGCCCAAACCAGTCGCTCTACACTTCAACCATGCCCAACACAACATCAACCATGTCAGAGTCTTGGCACTTTGGCAATCGAAGAGTGACAACTTGGAACGCCTTATGCAGGAATCTTATCTCATTGCCAAACTGGGCACTGTCCATCCTCATGGCATCGACGTCCAAAAGTAGTATGCACAATTCTACCTCTGCAGCTCCAGTCTGAAATATCCTCCACCTACACACACCCATACTACCCTACCTCCCACTGTTTACCTCAGACATAGGTTGCAGCTATCATCTGTTCCCTTTTCCTACACTCTCTGAGTCTCTCCATTTGCTACGTCAATCGACTTACTCCCCCCTCCCCCTCCCCCTGCCCTAGTAATGTGTGTGTAGGGATGTTGGTAGGTATGGTGGTTGCTGGAGGTGGAAGGTGGGCGTAACCAATGAACAAGGCTGACATTACTAATGGAACACACACACACACACACACACACACACACACACACACACACACACACACACACACACACACACACACATAATAAATAGAATGCTAGCTACTTTATCGTTGGTCGTTTTCTTTTCTTTCATGGGCGCCTTTATTTCCGCTAGTGTTACTGCACTTACCATCGCTACTATCATTATTATCATCATTCTAGTACTGTCTGCTGTTGGTCATTGAGCATTTCAGCTCCTTTCCACCTAATATCATCCTATCTATATATATTATTTAAAACCTTTATTGCTGTTTCACTATCATCATATCATTACCTTTACTGGTTATCTTCATCAACATCATTACATCACTACATTTAATTTACAACACACTGATGTCATTGTTATTACCGTCATTGTAATTTTTCCCTTTATATTTCTAAGCATTATGTCCTATTATCACTAATCCCATTGCCAGCCATAATTGTAAAATTAAAATAATGATAATACTTAGATACAATAACTTAATTTTTAGAGAGAGAGAGGGGGGGGGTGGGTAGAGGGGGAAGAGAGAGAGAAAGAGAGGAGAGAGAGAGGAGATTGTGTATAGGTGTGAATATGTTGCTCCCCCCCCCCCCCCCAGTCAGTATATAAACCCATCCCCTTCTTCCCTCCACCCTCATACCATCAACACCTTAAAGTTACATGTACCAACCCACCACTTCAGTCTCAGCCCACAATATCTTCCCACTAAACACACATAATACCATATCTCCCACTATTTACCTTACACATAACTCATAGCTATCTTCCTTCCCTTCTCTCCACACCCTCTCTATTTCTCACATCAGTCTATTGTTTACTCAGATACTTGTCCACTCCATTTCCTTCACTTCATTTCATTTTTCTTTCTTTTATTTTCATTCACTATTTCTTCAACATGAACTCCTGTTCCATCTTCCCTCTTCCCTGTGCATATGTTGTGGAAATGTTGATAACTAGGCGCCCCCCCCCCCGCCCACACACACACACATCCACACACACACACACACACACACACACACACACACACGCACGCACGCACGCACGCACGCACGCACGCACGCACGCACGCACACACACACACACACACACACACACACACACTCTCTCTCTCTCTCTCTCTCTCTCTCTCTCTCTCTCTCTCTCTCTCTCTCTCTCTCTCTCTCTCTCGCTCTCGCGCGTGCGCAAAAGTATTACTGCAATTATTATATATACCTATTGGATTCCATCCTTCCCATAACTTATATCTTCTGTTTCCTTTCTGTTCTTCCTGTCCTCCCCTCTCTCCTCCCCTTGGTTGTTGTTGTCGTTGTTTTTGTTTGTTTTGTTGTTTGTTTCCTCCTTACTATCAGAATTAATGCCTTTAGTACCATAAATATTAACATTGTTATTTTTCATCTATTTTTTTTTATTTCTATTTTTTATGTTCATCTATTTATTCTATTACCACTTTTTTTCAATTTTTTATTTATGCATTTATTATCATTATTATTAACAAATTTCTTTTTAATGTTTCATTTATTTATTTTATTTGATTATTATAAAAATGTATTTTCTAAATATAATTCTGTATCGTGCTTTTATTACCTTAACCTTCACTATCGTTGTTAGTAGTACCATTCAGTAATAATATTGCTAGTATTGAAACTACCACCACTAGTATTGACATCACCATCGCCTTCGCCTCTGAGACTGTTGCCACGGCAACCCTGCTGTTTAAGAATCCTCTAACCCACTCTCCTTTCTCCCCCATACTTATTGACACCAAGATTGGTAGTAATCTTGTCTTATTTTTTTTTTTTTTTTTTTCTTAAAAAAAAAAAAAAAATTTGACATTATTAGTATTCCTATCAGTAATATTATTTTCATCATTACGACTTTGACTCACACATTATTTCCCTTCCGACAGCCTCGTTCTCATTCAACGCTTTCTTCCTTGCGCTGAACTCAGAAGCAATCTGAAGCGATCAAAGCTAAGTGCATTTTTCGTTATTTTGTTCGTCTCTGTTTTTCACCTGAAGAAGACCTAAGAGGTCGACACGCGTTGTGTGTTGTCTTGTGACTCGTTTGTCCACGTTTCTCTGGGCGGTTTCGCTGACATTGTGAATCATGTCATGTGGCTTATAGCACAGCCGACCACGATATATATTCTGTTGAAATGAGGTACTAAAATGTAGAAGTAAATACTCATTTTAACAGATGTTGCTCCCCAGGTGGCTGAGCTTTTTAAAAATCTCCAAGGGCACTTTGACATTATTATTATATTATATATATATATATATATATATATATATATATATATATATATATATATATATATATATATAGAGAGAGAGAGAGAGAGAGAGAGAGAGAGAGAGAGAGAGAGTGGGGGGCTGGGAGGGAGGGGGGTCGAGAGTATAAGCACATGACAAACTTAACATTGGTCGTTTTCAAGGCCAGAGTGCGTTTTAAAAAAAAAACAAAACGGGCAAAACTGTCTAGTTTCTGTGCCGCGGGATATCCCTTCACCACGCAGGCAGGTGGTTTGGGATTATCAATCTGATTTTATTACCTGCAGGTTGCACTCGATAGACCCATGCCTGTGTCCTGCGTGGTTGCTTGAGTCATCGTTAAAAACACTTAAAGTAATGGGACGTAAAGTTACGAAATTACAAGAGAAAAGGAATTCTGAGGTTTACAGGTTCACTATTATATGTACCTGTTCATATACCCACCGGGTATAATGCTTGTATATGAAAAAGTGACATTATAAAGATGGGTGAGAAGATGAAAGAGAACAGCTATCAATTGCCATGGGACCTAACAAGAAGCATCAGCCACAAAAGTTCTTATGGGACATAAGGGAATTTGTGGCGGAGTGCGATTATTCCGGTATTTTCCGGCAAGACAAAAGTCTTAACGCATGTCAGGCATGCGCAAAAACACTCCCCTTTTCGACGTATGTCAGGCAAGCGTAAAAGCACTTCCTTTTTTCGAGTAACACGCTAGCAGTGAAGACGCACTCTCTGCTCCACGAAAAAATTCCCACCCTCCCTCCCCTTTATGCAAAGGCACTTGGCGCTTTCCCCCCTTCAGTCAAAGTTCAGATCCAGGCGAAAAGCGCTTTCCCCCCTTCAGTCAAAGTTCAGATCCAGGGGAATTGATGTTTTAACCCCTTCAGCAGTGTTGGAAAGAATCGGCGCAAAGCGCTGGTCAGAAAATCGAAAGAAATACTGGATTATTAGCCGTTACCTGGCAAAAAAATGGTATTGTCCTTATGAAACTGTTGTGACTTAAATGTTGAATCCAGTTACCGGGCAAACAAATATATTGTCCTTTTGAAGCTATTGGAGAGTTTAATCGTCGAATTCCAATACCTGACAAACAAAAGGTATTGTACATTTGAAGCTAAGGTTGAATTTATTCGTTGAATTCCTCACTTGCAGAAAACAAAGTGATCAAAGAAAAACACTTAAAGTAATGGGACGTAAAGTTACGAAATTACAAGAGAAAAGGAAATCTGAGGTTTACAGGTTCACTATTATATGTACCTGTTCATATACCCACCGGGTATAATGCTTGTATATGAAAAAGTGACATTATAATTTCACTCTCCTCATGGAGTGGACCTAAGCGCAATACAATATCTTTGTGTCATATGTTGCATGTATGTGAGAAAGGCGTGAAAGAGAAAGCATGTTGATTAGGTGGTGAGTGAAGATGGGTGAGAAGATCTCAGAGTTAACATTGATTTTGACTCCATTTCCTAAACAGTCCTTCGAATGAGACTATGAAGCGAGGTTCGGTATGTGAACGCACACATAACGCACACATCCTATCAAATCCGCACAAATCCTATCACCAACTTTCGGAAGATAAGGCCATTCCAAGCATGAATGACACGTTACACATAGCATGCATCTTCCCCGAAGTTGGAGTATGGTTGCCTTAATGGGGGGATAAAAAAAAAAAACCGTTATACACTCAAAACTCCACTCCCTTTATTGAATAGTTGGGATTAATCCTTGCCTGTCTATACAGGGAGTGTCCGCAGGAGTATCAGCCTGCGTGCACACAGGAAAAAAAAAAAAATCAACAACAGCTAGGGTCTTCCAGTTTTGTGGATTGCATACCAAAGTCTTCGTCTCTGCAAGAGTTTGGTTACTTTCATAACGAGCAGCCATTACCATTACCCAAATATGATTACTCAAGAGAATCAGAAGAAACTAGACTTTAAGGTGTTCCGCTCTTTCAGCTCAATGTCATACAGTTGCTTGGTGTATCATGAGTCTCATACATTTGTTTCTGAAGCATGTAAATTAATCACGTGGCAACACATTACTCAGATTCATGTGAGATGATAACAGACTATATGAACTGGGGCACGGAAACTGCATATGACTGAGTACTGCTGACATGCCGGGATAGGGAAAACGCCAGATGTAGATGAGGATTCCTGACAGATTTCACTGTAAGCTGAATGGCAGCTGACCACAACTACCTTGAGAAAGGGTCTGAGCTATGTCGTTAGCAAAATCAGCCAATTACCCCCAACCTCACTTTGGGTGCCTTTCAACATAGCTGAGTTGCTACAGGGTCAGGTTTGCAATCCTGGTGATCCTGGGGGTAGCAGGTTCGAATCTCTGCCAGAACGTTTTGGTACAGGGGGATTTTCCTCTCGGAGTTGACATTGGTTCTGACTCCATTTCCCAAACAGTCCTTCGAATGAGACTATAAAACCGATGTTCCGTGTGTGAACGCAAGGAGTTAAGATTGGTTCTGACTCTATTTCTCATACAGTCCTTCGAATGACTGGTAAACCGAGTTTTCGTGTCTGAACGCACGCATAAAACAGTTTGCACACATGTAAAATCCCATCACCAACTTTCGGTAGAGAAAGGCCAGTTTGGCTGTGGGTATGGATGACACGTTACACATAGCATGCATCCTGCGTGAGAAATGGAAAGCAGGAAAGAAGAAAGTGAGTGATTGATAGTGACTGAATGGCGTTAGAAAGGGACTACATGTAGCGCCAGCAGGCAAGTTTTTCAGTCCATTCTATCTTGGTAGGCAGCTTGTTGTGCTGAGTAAATGAGAGCGTGGATTGTAAATTGCTCAGATTCTGGTCTCTGATTGAAAATAGGCACTGTATAAGTAATCCCTAGTAAAATCAACAATGGTGGTGGTGATGATGATGATGATGATGATGATGATGATGATGATGATGATGATAAGAACAATAATAACAATAATGATAATAATAATGATAACAACAACAACAAAAATGATATAATAATAATAATAATAATGTTATTATTTTTCATTACCATAACAATATGCCATTCCTCTGCTTCGATGTCAAATAACCAGACGAACGTCAAATCTCTTAAACATTACATCTCTTACAGGATTGTTCAAATTATTATGATTAAAAAGAGATGATGAGCACGTGTCTGCAGCCCAACCTATTTGTTTGCAAAAGTAATCACAGACTCTTTACCTTTTGAACTGGCAGACTTTAATGCATGCAAATCAGGTTTTCTCTGGATGTCCATCAAACACAGATAAAAACTTCCCCCAATCAATAATGTCACTTCTTGGGAGAGAGAGAGAGAGAGAGAGAGAGAGAGAGAGAGAGAGAGAGAGAGAGAGAGAGAGAGGAGAGAGAGAGAGAGAGAGAGAATTATAATGGTGCAAACAGTTTCATTTCATTCCACACATTGTCCATATTCACCATCAACGCACACACACACACACACCACACACACACACCACACACACACCACAAACACACACACACACACACACACACACAAAGAGAGAGAGAGAGAGAGAGAGAGAGAGAGAGAGAGAGAGAGGAGACACACACACACACACAAACAGAGAGAGAGAGAGACACACACACACACACACACACAACAAACACACACACACGCACGCACGCACGCACACACACACACACGCGCGCACACACACACACACACACACACACACACACACACACACACACACACACACACACACACACACACACACACACACAACACACACACACAAAATGCCTAGGAGTTCCGGTATATGCCTCACTTTGGGGACATACAGAGGAGGGCGAAGTTTGATCTTGATTACACTGATACAAAGAAAGCAAATCAGCCTTACATCTTGTCTTATGTAACGAAGATGGAAATGCAAGATAGATATTCTAACCATCTTAAGGTGTACACAGATGGATCGCTGACGAGTAACAAAGAGGCCGGGTCAGCATTTGTTATTCCATCGCTGAAAGTACAAAAAGCATATTTCATTGGAAAATATCGCTCCATATTCGTAGCTGAAATGATAGCGATACTTATGGCGTTGACATTTCTAATTGATTTACCGCAGTCAATTTTTCAAGTGTTGTTTTGTGTAGATTCGCTTTCAGTGTTACAATCGATCAAGTTTTTTTTTTTTTTTTTAATTCAATTCAGATAACTTTATTTTGAAGGAAATTCAACATTTAATCCACGTCTTGATATGTAAAGGAACAGATATAACTTTTTTCTGGGATTCCTTCACACTGGAATTTCGGGCAATGAACTTGCTGACAGATGTGCGAAAAAAAAGGCGCTGAAAATGGAACGAGGGTACAAACTATTTCCATACCAAACAAATCTTAAATAAATGTCAGCGAACCGCCCAGAGAAACGTGGACAAACGAGTCACAAGACAACACACAACGCGTTTCGACCTCTTAGGTCTTCCTCAGGTGAAATAAAGACGGACAAAATAACGAAAATGCACTTAGCTTTGATCGCATCAGATTGCTTCTGAGTTCAGCGCAAGGATTCAACGCCTTCCTTGCGCTGAACTCAGAAGCAATCTGAAGCGATCAAAGCTAAGTGCATTTTCGTTATTTTGTCCGTCTTTATTTCACCTGAGGAAGACCTAAGAGGTCGAAACGCGTTGTGTGTTGTCTTTGTGACTCGTTTGTCCACGTTTCTCTGGGCGGTTCGCTGACATTTATTTAAGATTTGTTTAGATTTCCGCCTGCAGTCGTTTCACTTTGCAACTATTTCCATACCGTTCACTTTGAAAGAGAGTCAACAAATTTTAAAAACAAACAGCTTGGGAATATTTCAGAAATGGGCAGGACAAAGCTGTTACTCATGTTCATACACAAAATAACCCTCTTTTTAGTATTGATCATTTCAAAAGCATCCAAAATCTGCACATTTATGATATGCATCAATACAGACACTTCGTTTCAGTATTTCATCGATTGAAACTGGATGCTTTTAGAACTAAATATAGCTCTGCAACAAAATGCATATGCAGGGAAACCAAACTGACAAGATATCATGTTTTATTCGAATGTGTGCCTCTCAAAGCCTTTCTGCCACATTTATCAGGCATGTCTGTGACAGATATTTTTTTCTGATATTGATTTTACTTTGAAAGTTACTTTCTGCTTGATTTGTAGTCCAGTCAGATATTTGCTTTAATCTGATATTGTTAGTGAGTGTAGGTTTTTTTTGTTTATTCGTTTGTCTGATTGATTCCTGATGTTGTGTACACCACCCTCCGCTCACTCCCAGCCCCACCCCCTCCCTACACACACACACACACACACACACACACACACACACACACACACACACACACACACACACACACACACACACGGACACGGCTTCCACTCAACGCTTGGCATTCAACAGAACTCTCTCAATTAACAGAGGGACGCAGTTTCTTAACATTCTTTAAGATTTAGTCAGCAGATATTTTTTTTAATAGTTACTGCTCGATCAGATATGAGGAAGGGTTTTGTTTTCAGCAGTGTTTGACAAAAAATGCATCATCATGAACTGCTCATTGTCTAGCGATATCTTTTTCATTTCCTCCAAGCAAAGACCAGAAAATATGTCAAACATAAAAAAAAGCAATTCATCTCATCTATCTAAATACAAACAAGACATGTGCCGTGTGATTGTGTTGATCAAAATTTATAGAAGGAACACATCAAGTTATCTCCGAAATTATCAATATTAGGCGCCTAGATGCAATCTACCAGAGGAGGCACTGCACTGCTGCTGAGTCACTTCAATGGATATCCGTGGCATCAGATGCAAATTTCAGAGGCCGGCATCCCCAGTCTTATATCTAAAGTCCCCGACTGACGACAATAATTCCTCATCCGCATAGTCAGTACCAGTGAACGCCCCTTCCTTAAGGGAGACCACCCTAACATCCACTCAACGACAGTCCATTGGAATTTACCAATTCACAGACTCACCACTAGCAAAGGGATATGTCGACACTGAAGTCACCATGAAAGCTGGACATGAATTGTCAGGAATTTTTATTTTGTCTATTTGTTTGTTGTTAACAACAACAACAACAACAACAACAACAACGATGAAGAAGAAGAAGAAGAAGAAGAAGAAGAAGAAGAAGAAGAAGAAGAAGAAGAAGAAGAAGAAGAAGAAGAAGAAGAAGAGAAGAAGGAAGGAGGAGGAGGAGGAGGAGGAGGAGGAGGAGGAGGAGGAGGAGGAGGAGGAGGAGGAGGAGGAGGAGGAGGATCAGAAGAAGAACAATAAGAACAAGAAGAAGAAAAAGAAGAAGCAGAAGGAGATTTTTACAGCGCTTTGCGAAAATCCACACTCTCGTGTACACAGCGGGCTGCCTACCTGGGTAGTGCCGACCAAAGAGCTGCCTGCTAGCGCTTCATTCAGCCGTTTCCCGTGTCATCCAGTCAATATAGTTCACTCCATTCCCTTACTTCCTTCATTGTTTCAATGAAAGGGTGATGGGGATGAAGATGATGATGATGATGATGATGATGATGATGATGATGATGATGATGATGATAGTGCCATGGAGCTCTAGTAAGGCCTGATATTCTATGACAAGGCTGTATTCAATGCTCCATGTCATTACAAATCCCGTACCCAAATAGGCAAGCTCACTGTTTGGTTGGCATTATAGACCAACACTGTCAGAGACGCATTCATGCAATGAATGAAAGTTAACGTGGTTGTGGCAGTCTTCCCGTTAATGCCCGTGGCACGATCAGCGACTGTGGGTGAATCCGATAGCCCCCCCTCTCCCAACCCCATTCTTGCGATATTAATACAGGCTGCTGATTTCCACATCAATGTTACCGACATCTTTTTCTGTTTCTTTTCTTCACGTCTTTCAACCCCCTTCACCCCCCTCTCTCTGTCTGTCTGTCTGTCTGTCTGTCTGTCTCTCTCTCTCTCTGTCTGGCTGTCTGTCTGTCTCTCTTTGTCTCTCGTTGTGTGTATGTGTTTTCTTGACATCTATTCTGCTGAACCCCACATTGCTGGGTCTTCTCAGCCTAGTGGCCAGTTTTCCATCAGTGATGTATACACTGAAAAGGAGGCTCCACAAGAGTTTCAAAGACGACGCAATTCTGTGGTGTAAGTACTGTGTGTGTTGTGTGTGTGTGTGTGTGTGTGTGTGTGTGTGTGTGTGTGTGTGTGTGTGTGTGTGTGTGTGTGTGTGTTTGCGCGCACACACGCGAGCCTGCACACAAGAAACATATGTGTGTGTGTGTGTGTGTGTGTGTGTGTGTGTGTGTGTGTGTGTGTGTGACTCTCTCTGGCTCTCTCTTTCTCTGTCTCTCTCTTTGTCTCTCTGTCCCTGTGTCTGTCTCCTGTCTCTGCCTCTGTGTATGTGTCTGTTCTCTTCTCTCTCTCTCTCCAATCTCTCTCTCTCTCTCTTCCTCTCTCTCCTCTCCCCTCTCTCTCTTCTTTGTTGGTGGTGTTGGGGGTGGATTCGATAGGGGGAACAGCTGTGGTTAGAGAAGAGTGTGTGACAAAATATCTGCCACTATGCTTCATCCGCTTTTTTTTTCGATTTCTGAACAATGTTGCGTGACTCACGTGAACGGGTCGCTGCCCTACATTTATAAGGCGCAGCGTTAATGCGCGCGTCAAAGTCAGAGTCAAGAGTCAAGAGTCTCTTTCTCTCTCTCTCCTCTCTCTCTCTCTCCTCTCTCTCTCTCTCTCTCTCTCTCTCTCAAGTGGTGTTAACGAAAGATACAGCATGCCTGTGCGTTGCGCTAAAAAAGCTGAAAAGTACAAAACAAGCAAACAAAGTAATTGAACAAGAAACCTTGATCTTTCCGTGTCAGTGTGTCAGGCTCCTTC
>JADBJO010005989.1:79172-87411 GCA_016801955.1 Conus betulinus | reverse complement strand
GTTTCTCTCAGTCATCAGAAATTTCTTCTGCTGATACTGATACTAGTCTTTTTCAAAAAGCGTCTAGCAGAGGCCACAAGGGCATCGATCAACGTGGACGAATGGGCTACTCCAAATCGAAATCTCACCTGGAACGTCACATCTGGCTCATACATGCCCCGCTCTCATGACTCCGTCCTTCATTCCATATCTGAGCATACACGACACTTCAACATTCCCTCAAATGCAACCTGCTGAAGTGGGGAAAAACAGACATCTCATCACCGCACCCTATTCGCACACTGAAAAAACAACGTGCAGCATGTCTAGCGCATGTACAGATCCACTTGACATGAGGAGCATCAACACTCGGAGCGCACCGATCATACGCGGGTGCTTCAACAGAGATTCGTATCATCAGGTAGTCTACTGGCTCAGTCACCCACACACCACAAAAGGAAATACCAGGACTCCAAAGCAACTACCCGCAAATAACCATCTCTTCTCTACTCGATCTCTGCGCAGTCTCATGGTCAGCGAATCATGGCTCCAAGACAATCAGTGCCATCGGACATGCGGCAGATTCGCTCTCGATGGGGTCAGACATGACTGCACCGTCGCACTGCAGACATCTTCCAGCAATGGAAATAGTCACTCTCGCTCGATCAGATCATCATCATCAGTGGCACTGACAGACCAGACATAGATTGGTAGCTAACTGACCAAAACGAGCTCAATTCTACGTCCATACTCCTGAAGACGCACTGCTTGACAGGTATGATCGACGTACGGTCGTGCCTCTCCTATAGAACAAATGGAGTGCAGCGCAATCTATCACAGAACTGGATCGCAAGTTTTCACACATGCCCTGAACACACTCAGCGATAAAAGGCAAAAGCTAGTATACTGAGTGATAGTTAGAAGTCTATGCCGACGGGTCATAGTCCATCTAGCTCGCGCATAACAGAACGGAACGAGGCCTACATGTTCCTGGGTTTTAGGCACTTTCTGCACTACATTGCTGTGTGCTTACCATCAATACATGAAAGAAAAAATAAGAAGATAATGTACTAACTAACATAGATTAATTGCAGCGATAATAGAACGAAATAAAAATAGAGCCCTGATAGCTATATGAGCAGTAGCCCGTGCATGAGTAATTGGTGGCTATCAATATGCGCTGGCTCTTCTGGTCAAGGGAGGACAAGCAAAAGCTGAACTTCGATAATTGCTAACTTGCTCTCATACAACTTTAATTGGTAGTACAATCAACACATCTGGCCTATCATTGGTATAGTCGCGCGATCACTTAAAGCTGTGTGTAACAAGCGATGCACTGCTCCAAGTGTCATGGCGTTCGAATGCCAGCCCTCGGCTCGTCCCCAGATGTTACAAAAGGGGCGGAAAGGGCACATCCTGTCATGAACCAGTGTGCGCTCCAACCCCCAGTAGACTGTCTCATCGGGGATTAGGGCCTGAACACTTGCTCTGCAAGTCAAGTCAGTCCAGCTAAACTTACTATCTCCTCAATTTGAAGAACATTAATTCTTGCTCGTGCGCATCACATCTCATCAGCAAATACAACTCTAATTTCTTTCACTTCACCCATCTCTCTCTCCTCATATCTACAGGCCTACATGCATGATAACTAACACACATTGATTCACTACCATTAACACATCTCCCCTCGTTCATAAATCAAATGACAGGGAATAACACTATCACATGTTTAAATCTGACACTCACCGAAGGATCGCTCATTCTGTCTGTGCTGCATGTTAGTGTTTTGTTATATGTTACGTTCGTTTGTTTTGTTTGATATAGAATCGTCTATCCGACACTTTGCATACAATTACCGATCGATTATTGCTTCGTTCCCTAGACTGATATAGAGGGTTCTTACTGCTTTGCAAGAATCGTGGGTCGCGTGTTGTCACATCACATTTTTTTTTTTTCTTCTTTTTTTCATTTTTTTTTTTTCCTTGTTTACACAATCTTCTTCGTGCTTATCAAACATACTACTGTGCAACTCTGTATATGCATCACCAGTCAAGACTTCATTTCCCGTGTCTCTCACAACAACGATATTTTGCCTTACCACGTTCAACAATGGCACGAATCAACTCATCATCATCAAGTCTACATAATCTAAACTTTTGACACGCATTCCACAGTCAAATCACCACCATCTCAAGCTACATGACATTGAGGAAAGTTATAAAAACGAATTGCCAAGAATGCCGCCTGCATGAATAAAAATATCGAGAATGTCAGTATTCACATGAACTGATCAGTTCAGTCTTGCGTAAGGACATATAATCGGTTAGTGAGCAGTTCTCTTGTTCCGACGATCACTCAAGCATGTGATTTAAACCATTCAGTCTTATTATCGCTATAAAAAAATCCTGAATACTTTGTAGGATTAACACGTTCTAACTTCCGCACCTTTGATGCAAAAATCGGGTGGTAACACTTGTGCGATTTTTCGTAAAATCAATCAAGCAAATTAGCTATCGTTTGCGTTTTGTTACATTCAGTAATCAGATAGTTTATGATCGCAACCTAGTCAACAAATATTTTATTTGAACTTACTCTCATTGACGTAAACAGATAGTTACCCGAGTTGGATATCCAGCTGGAGAATGACAGTGATTCTTCTGCAATATTTAATCTCGTTCCTCTCAGCATAGCTTGATCCTCACTCATCATACAATCATACATCGTGTGTACAGAGTCAAAAAGCCACCTGGCCTACTAAAACAGTACCCTGCGGCGCGCAGTTGAAATCGAGCGTTTGCGAAGCACGCAATGACACTCTTCGATTATCGACGTACTGACTGGCTTGTCTACACACTTTTTATCGTTAACTGGTTTCTTCGCATCCGATTTGTTTGTATGGTTGTTGACATGCTGACTGAGAACTCAATATACGAGAATGCGACAAAGCAAGGCAGGTTCTCGGCTCTCGAGGTGTGCGAGAACGCATGATTGGGAGGGCCTGTGATGATCGTGGCATCTCATCTGTTGCTATCTGTCTCTGTCTGGCTATGCGGAACTGAAATCGGGTCTGGCGTACATGTGACTAGTACTTTTAAAACCAGAACAAGGACGTTCCCTTTCAATGACAAGTCTCATTTGCAACAGATGTCGAGGGCAATCTGGTCGGTAACTCGTTCTCTAACACACTCTGGGTTCTGCGTTCTCTTCTTCTGGGGAACAGGACATACAGTCTCATTTCTATTTTTCCATAACACAAGTTCTTCCTTCACTTCCTTTAATTCTTTACTAAAATCTTTATCATCAAATCTACAGTAAAAACCGTTCAGCTTTTTATGCAAATTGCTTCTGTTCTTTTGCTGTTTTTTTGTTACTGATATTTTGGTTTGAACATTTTCCTGAACCTGATAAAACCTTTATTCCTTTCCATGCATCTCGCATATTTCCATTCTGGAACATGTTTTCGACTTTTCTCTTGTAAGCTCTCTTTGATTCTTCAATCTCTGTTTGCAGTTTCTTTTGTGTACAACCTTACGATCGCTTTTATTGCCTGATTGAAAAGCTATTTTTTTCTCATTTAGAGTTACTTTCAGAGATTTTGTAACCCAAGGTTTGTTGTTGGGAAATATTTTGATAGTTTTAGTAGGTACAATCATGTGTTCACAGAAAGAATGTAGCTGGAAATAACATCAGTGGCTTCGTTAATGTCAAAACTAGAATTCAAAACAAATTCCAATCTGTACATTCAAAACAAGCCTGTAATTCATCAACACTTTCTTGTGTCCAACACTGCACTTGCTTTTTAGTGATAGGTTGTGTTTTCACTTTTGGTCTGTAAGCTGGCAAGAGATGAATGCATTGTGATCAGACTGACCAACAGGAGGGAGCTGAACACATTTGTATGCAGATGGTATATTACAGTAACATAAATCAAGTATTTTATCCTTTCTTGTAAAACATGACACATACTTTTTGAAAAGAAGGCAGGTTTTAAATTGAGCTCACAGTCATTAAAATCTCCGAGGATAAAGTCGTGATTTCTGCGGCTGCACGTGCAGTATTTGCGGATGGTGGCACGTAAACAACAGTCATGAAGAGCTGTCCAAACTCGCGTGGCAGGTATTTCGGTCGCAGTGACACTGCTAAAAGTTCAACGTCACGCGTACACACTTGACGACGCACTTTAACGTTCTCACTGTTACACCACTTCTCGCTCACGTACATACACACCCCCCCCCCCCCTTGATTTCTCTGTCACGCGCTTGTCTCTGTCCATTCTCAGTGGCACACCAAATCCGTCCAAAGCTAAAATGTCATATGTTATTTCTTCGCTCAGCCAGGTTTCAGAAAAACACAGCACATTCGCATTTCTAAATTTGTTTTTAAATGACGTACGCTTGCTTGCAGTTCATCAAAATTATTGTTCTGTGAAACTGGTCTGATCGATCGGACGTTGGCTAACACGATTGACGGGAGGGGGGTGTAAGTACCGTTCTTCTTCAGTCTTTTTCTTACACCCCCCCCCCTCTCTGTCCTCTCTTCCGCTTGCTTGATTTGCTGTCTTTCTGGTTGTCTTTACTTTATTGTTTCTTGAAACTTGCTGATAAAATGTCTGGTGGAAATAAATGAAATGGGTGAGCGCTGGTGTCTGCAGAGTGTCTGAATTTTAAAAGTGTGTCACGGGGTATATAAAACATTCCTGCATTGTTTACATGTCCGCCATGGAAATGCGAAACTGCACACACAAATTCAACAGAAAAGATATCACAGTCATTAAAGCACACAAACTTGCTGGGTTTACACTTTCATCTTGAACATCTTGAACACTTTATAAATCATCGTGCACAGTTCCACATCCAAATACAAAGCACAACACAGCCCCAAAAGATAACAAATTCGCAGACAATCGACCACAGCGTCGCTACTCTGACAAATAACTCTGCTGTAAACATAGAACTTCCTTTCGTAGCATCGGATTTCTTTCTAAAGCTAAGCGCTGGTATCACAAAGGAAGCACCAACATCAGAAGAATCTAAAAGAGAACCATCCGTGAAAATGTGTAGATAGGAATCGTATTTCCTATCTTTCAAATCTTTGGCATAGGATGACAGTAACAGAAGATATTTCTTTTTATTTATTAAGATCTCCGTAAGTGGAGATGATTTTAGCCTGATCTGACAACCACGAAGGGTATGAACAACATGGAACCGTGACAGTACCATCAAAGAGACAGGTTACAGTTCTAAAACAATGGGGAAACATAATCACATAGAGACATGTACACCACTTTGTTACGGATATCTCTTGAAATATACATACATTCATCCAGTTCAGTCATTACTGAATTTGGGATGGTTCTAGCTCTCACTGTAAAATTACAGGCACAACTTAGCCTATGTTCATTTAAGGGTAACACACCAGCTTCCATGTACGTCAAATCAATTGAAGCCCATCGGGGATGACCTAATGCAATTTTAAAAGCTAACGAGTCAATACTGGTTAGCTTGTGTAAATCAGCCTTTCCAGTTGTTATAAAAAAAAAAAAAAAAAAAAAAAAAAAAAAAAAAAAAAACACCTTCCTGGCCATATGATAGAAATGAACGAACTAGTTCTGAGGCGACATAGACGAGATTAGATCCCCAGTTAATCAGAGGTGTAGCTGAAAGAACACGTAATAAGCCATTTTCCCCCTAGCTTTTTCTACAAGGTAATGAATATGTTTACTCCAAAAACGTTTATAGGGGAAGATTACATACGCTAAGAAACTGAACTTGTTTGCGTGGGTATATTGATCAACCCTTATAGAGACAGCTTCTCTGCCTTCAGACGCAACTGTTTTCTTTGTAAAGACAACAAAAAACCGTTTTGTGAGCAGATAAACCAAACCCATTTGATTTCATGTAATGAAAAATGTTGACAACCATTTCCTGAAACTGTTCAATGATTTTCTTTCTTTTGGTTTGTTGTTTGGAAAATTGCAGTTTACATTTCTCCACAGAGCAACATCACCTGAATACAGAGCTAATGTGGCACCTGTGTATTAACCTGTTTGATATCGTAAAGCATTAGCGAGAAAAAGTGTTGGAGCGATTACACTTCTTTGGGGAACACCTATGCTAAAAGTCTTAGAAGTTGATAAAGCTCCATGTACATTGACTTGGATAGTTCTGTCCGATAAAAAACGCTTTTAGAATTTGGACGACCTCGTATTCCTACTTCATGTGCTATGTACAACACTTTAAAATGCCATACTGAATCGTAGGCTCTATGAACTTTAAAAAAAAACGTTGCAAGGGTGGAATGACGCTTGGCAAGAGCTCTTTTTTACATTTGAGGATAAGTGGACAGTGTGGTCTGTGACTCCTCTACCTTTCCTAAAACCAACCTGGAATAAAGGCAAGACTCCATTTTTTTCCAAAGAAAATTTTCTAATCTGTTTTTAATGATTCTTTCAGAAACTTTTCCAACGTGAGGTGTTAAAGAAATAGGTCGGAAACTAGAGAGAAGAGTTTTACATTTTCCTTGTTTAAGGACTGGGATGACAGCAGCTTTTTCCAATCTGTAGGGAGCATTCCAGCATTCCTACATATCTGAAAGAACTCCAACAACTTTGATAACAGACTCAGGAAAATGCTTAATCATGTTATAAGAAATAGGAGTTGAGCCAGTAGCTATCTTTCCTGGCTTTATGCAAATAAGTGCGAAACAGAGCTAAAAGTTTTTGGTATTTATCCTCGAACTCCTTTCTACGAATTTGTTCAGACTGAGATAAACACTCAGTCTGACTCAATGAAGCAAAAGTTTCAGCTAATAATTGAGCCTTTTCTTTCTTAGTTCTATAAATTTTATCGTTAACGTGCAGAACAGGCTGAGGGAGATGGAATGTACCCTTGATTTGTTTTTTCTTTCCATGATTTAGAAACGTCATGTGGATGTTTAGAACAAGTCATGATCAAATTACCATAATAATGGTGGTGGGGGGGGGGGGGGGGGGGGGGGGGGGTGGAGGGGGGGGGGGTTGGCAAGAGCTGTGTTACTGTAGTTATTAGCAATTGTGTACTTACTGTGGAGTTCTTTCATTACCTTTATTACTTGGGGTGGCTGTGAATGACGACTGTTCATCCAGTTTTAAAATGCTTCAGTTTTCATTTTACGGTCAACTCACATGAGGAGCTCCACCAAGGGTTTGAGGCTGTCTTTGGATGGTCTTTAAACTTAATCTTTGCAATGGCACAATCTGCTGCTCTCAGTATGAGATTTCGTAATTCTACATAATTGTATTCAAGACCTTCTACTGATTCTATGTTAAGATTAAATCGAGCTGAAGAGAACCAGTACTAGAGCTAGGCAAAAAGGTCCCATCTTCATTGTATTTGGTATATCCGGGGGGTATGCTCAGTTCTCTCTGGACACACTAAGATCTAAACTTCAACAGGAAGATGATCACTACCCAGTGGTAACTGAATGACATTCCACGTACAAAGTGGAAACAAATACCCGAAGATATTAAGGACAAATCAATTGATGAATGTTACTGATCAGAACGATCAGCAATTCTGGTGATAGACCCGTCATTCAGTATAGTTAGATTAGCATTTACTATAGTGTTAGCGACATATTCATTATTGTTTGTGATATATTTTAGAATTTTCGGACCATAGAGAATGATGGAATTGAAATCACCTAGAGTAATCTATTCCTTTTCTGAATCTAAATCAAGCA
The DNA here is from genome assembly GCA_016801955.1 of Conus betulinus. Taxonomy (NCBI): domain Eukaryota; kingdom Metazoa; phylum Mollusca; class Gastropoda; order Neogastropoda; family Conidae; genus Conus; species Conus betulinus. Next base: position 79,713 of record JADBJO010005989.1, on the reverse strand, counting down.
ACTAGTCGGCTTCCTTCTTGGACACCTGGGTAATAACAGTTCACAACCTGAAAAGCTCTGTCTTTTTCCAAAAAATTCTAAACTAACAATGTGTGTGTGTGTGTGTGTGTGTGTGTGTGTGTGTGTGTGTGTGTGTGTGTGTGTGCGCGCGCGCGCGCGTGCGTGTACTACCCAGGTAGGCAGCCCGCTGTGTACACGAGAGTGTGGATTTTGGCAAAGCGCTGTAAAAATTTCCTTCTACTTATTTTTCTTCTTCTTCTTCTTCTTCTGATCCTCCTCTCCTCCTCCTCCCTCCTTATTCGTCGTCGTCTTCTTCTTCTTCTCTTCTTCTTCTTCTTCTCTCATCGTTGTTGTTGTTTACAAACAAACAGACAAAATCAAAATTCCTCACGATTCATGTCCAACTTTCATGGTGACTTCAGTGTCTACATATCCCTTTGCTAGTGGTGAGTCTGTGAATGGTATATTCCAATGGACTGTCGTTGAGTGGATGTTAGGGTGGTCTCCATTAAGGAAGGGGCGTTCACTGGTACTGACTATG
>JADBJO010005989.1:69172-74172 GCA_016801955.1 Conus betulinus | reverse complement strand
TCTGCTGCAGTACATCAGAGGGACCTCCGCTGCACTCCCTTTTCCCCCCCCCACCCCCACTCCCATGAAGGCAATGACAGCAGAGAGGCCCTGTCTTCAGGCTGCCTCCTGCACATTAGAGGCAGTGCAGACACTCACCTTGGTCTTCTAACTGCACTTGTTTTTTTTTTATCTGATGAACTGAGGAAAATGCACGTGTCTCTCGTTATGTGTTCAGTGAAAAGGCTGATGGGGATTCGTCTTTTCAGGCATGCCAAAAGCTACTCGGGTTTACCCTTTGTGTTTTCTGTGAGCTAGCCACGCTGGCCGTGAATCTTGTGTTATCAGCCCAGGATTATCCAACAGTTACACCAGCCTGCACGCACCTGTGAGTAGCCTCTCTGAGAGCCTTTTCAAGTTTGAGGGACTGGGTCCACCTTGCCTTAATCTAACTGTCGAGTCTTTTGACACCCTGCCAATCTACCATCCACAAGCATGATGATGCACTTTCCCCACCCGTTCACAACTAGGGTCAACTGAAAACAGGTGCTCACCAAAAGGGCATCAAGCTGGCAACAGGCCATTATCAGGGAAAATACGAATAGACAAGGTGTAGTTTAAAGGGTGAGTGCTCATTTCACCACTCTGAGATCTTGTTGACATTTCACTGAACTGTTGCCCACAGGGCTGAAATAAAGGGCGTCTATTTTCTGACACTTGTGTCCAGGCAATGCTTCGTATTAAGGAATTATTCTTTTGCAGATTTATTCTAACTCTTACCTGTGTGTTGTACCTCTTATGATGATTCACACCTTTTGCTTGTGCTCAAAGAGTTCACTAAAGTGAGTACCTGAGAGAATTTAAATAGAGTGTTGCAATAATCTATCAAACCACTCAGTTATTTGACACGTTTGTAGATTCAATTCCTTTCAATTGGTCTACTCAGTTTTGCATTGTCTTTTGACAATCCACTCTCCCGCTGTGTAGGGTGTTAGAGTTCCTGAAAGTTCTGAGAGCAAGTGTGCAGAAACGTTCAGCCAGAGCTCAGGGTATGCATAGTCAACATCAGTCTTTGTTGATGTGGTGGATTCGACAGCCAACGACGCCAACAAGCCAACCTCAGTGGAGACGTCACTCTTTTACCAAAAAGGCACACTGTCTCTCTATTCTGGTTGCAGGTTATTTTATATATAATTTTTATCATGAATACTTAAATATAGCGCCTATCCTCGGCTAGAGACCAAGCTCTAAGTGCTTTGCAATCCACATTCGTTTACACAACGGGCTGCTTACCTGGGTAATGCCGACTGAAGAGCTGCCTGTTGGCGCTTCATTCACTCGTATCCCGTGTAATCCAGTCAATAGCGTTCCCTCTTTTTCCTTACTTCCTTCATTCTTTCCATTTCTCACGCAGGGTGCATGCTTTGTGTAACGTGTCATCCCTACCAACGACCAAACTGGCCTTTTCTTCCGAAAGTTGGTGACTGGATTTTATGAATGTGAATGATGTTATGCGTGCGTTCACACACGGAACCTCATTCCAAGGTTAGATACGAACTGCTATATCCCACCACCATCACCTTATCTAAAAACTGATGGACAGTGTATGCTCTAACTACCACCCAAACACTTGCTGATGAACAAGTGGGTTGGGCCCACCCAGAGAGAAGGGAAAGTGCTATTCTGTTTTACCTCTCAACTTTCATTCCTATGTTCATTTATGTTTCCCAATATAGTTGTGTGTAGGAAAATCCACTTCACTCGTGTCAGTTCTTTCACTGCTCTTGCCCAATCTCCTGGTTATCATTGTTGCCATTCTGACATTTCTGGAGTACAAGCTCTCTTAAGTGCACAGGCTATGGGAAATTTCAGTATAAGGTATTCCTCAGCATCTCTGACGATCACAAAACAAAGGTCTTTTGATGTACTGGTACTGCTGAACTGCTCCTTCCACCAGTAAGTCAGAGCGTGAAAGCAAACTTCAATGTCAGCTTGCCCTATCACATTTAAATGGGAAGTCTCCCAGTGTCCTATCACCAGACAACCAAATTTGTTACCACTATCTGCCACACACACACACACACACACACACACACACACACACACACACACACTCACTCACTCACTCTCTCACTCTCACTCACACACCTTGAAGGTGAGATCCGAATCCCAGGGGAAAGCATCCGGATAGTAAGTGATGCCGCCATTGTAGGTGACGAGTGCAGGCCCTTTATGAGCCCCTTTGGCGCGTGAAGGATCCGGTTTGAACATCCTCGACCCAGCTGTTATGTACCGTCTGTGTCCTGAGAACACACAGGTCGGGTGGATACAGAGCACCCAAGAACTCAACGACATCAACACATAGGCCACATCATCAGATACAACTATACATTTCGTAAAATACAGCTGACACAAATATGTCACATTGAATTATTATTGTCTGAAGTACATATGCAACACTACACAGGTACTGACCGAACAAGATGCTCAAACAGAAGAGATCGGAAAGACATCAATGACGTTCACTTCACTTTGAAATGCACGCACAATAATGGAGATTTCTTTTCCCAATTCATCTAGATTTGTTTGATTGGTTGCGTGTGAGCAATGGCAATAGATGAAGTTTATGCTTCAGCCGAATGATGCTTGTTGTAAGCTGGTTAGGATTTCGCAGCGGAAAAGAAAGAAGAGCTTAGTGTCTATAGAGCTGGTATAGTAAGCACAACAAATCGTGCTAAGAAGCGCCATTACAACGGTTCTTTTTAATGTTGCTCTCTGAAAGTGTCCATAAGTCAGATATACTTAAAGCTTGTCAGGTTTGTCTTGGGTTTCGTTGGTAATTAAACCATAACGGGGGGAAAAGGTGACAGAGAGACAGACAGGAGGACGGGGGGAAACGAGAGATGGATTACATTCATATAATCCTATTACATACAGCTGGCAGTAGTGTCATGACAGACTGGTCAAAACCTATATTACTGCTTTCTTCAAGAACATTAAGCACTTTACGTCCATTTTTTTTTTTTACTTTGCTATTCATCGGTAGGTGCATGTGGGCATGTATTGCTATGAAATTTCAAGAGGAATTCGTTGTAGCCTATCGCCTAAAATGACTCCATGGTCATTGAAATACTTTAATTACGACTAAAAGTGAGACAAAATAATTTCTTGGTCAAAACGAGAGCTGATAATCAATTGATCCATGTATGAAACAAAGACTTAGCAAATGTGTGTGTGTGTGTGTGTGTGTGTGTGTGTGTGTGTGTGTGTGTGTGTGTGTGTGTGTGTGTGTGCGCGCGCGCGCGCGCGCCCGCGCGCACGTGTGTGTGTGTAAGTAAGTAAAGTTGCTTATAGCTCAGCCGACCGCAAAAGGCCATATCAGGGCTGTCACCGTGTTAACAAGTCAATTCACAAGTCAGAAAAAAATATCATTCACACAACTCTTAAAAACACAACTTCTAAACACACACCGCAGATTTTGTGAAAAATCTTTCCTCCTTAACATGTTTGATCAGATGAAAAATGTTTTAAATTTCTTTCAGATAACCAAAGATCACATTAGATGGGACATCCCTGAACAAGGTTTTCATGGAGTCTGCTTTCCAAAATGTTTATGTCTCGCATCATGCAAGTCCGACACTCTAAAACTTAGCAGATGACCACGAAAACCAGGTCTATAATGAGCAATAAGAATTCCAGACTTCCAAGTGATATAATATCCTTTTTCAACATAAGAAAAAAATAGCAACCACATGCTGTTTATTAACGAAGGCGTTGCGGATGTTGGTTTCAAGACGGACTAAGTGGTCACTAGTCGATTGGTATTTGCAGAAATCGCACTGTTCATTGGCCAAAAAGCCATCGGTTCGCAGTTTCCACATCGTCATTTTTTCTGTTAGTGATCGAGCATTTCACCCCTTATCGTCATTTTGTTCTGTAAATGATCAAGCATTTCATCCCAAATCGTCATTTTTTTCTCTTAGTGACCAAGCATTTCATCCCTTGTTCGTCATTTTTTTCTATAAGCGATGAAGAATTTCATCCCATATCACCATTTTTCTAATTAATGTCCAAGTATTTCCTCTTCCAGTGTGACCTTACTGTTATCAAACAAGCACTTAATCCCTTATCGTTACCTCTCTGTCAGTGACCAAGCTTTTCATCTCCTACAATCATCTCTGTGATAGTGACTAAGCGTTTACTTAGGACACACTGGGAGAACAGTGATGCCTTATGCTTTAGCATTTCGTTATTATCATTATTATGATTATTGTTGTCATGTTACCATGTAATCATCACCCCTGCCGTAACCTCTCTGTCAGTGTGTGAGTGACCCGACGTTTCATCCCCTAATGTCCCCTCTCTGTCAGTGTGTGAGTGACCAGACATTTCATCCCTAAATGTCCCTCTCTGGCACTGACCCAGTTTGGTGTTGTACTCCTCATTTTTGACGACATAAGGTGCCACAGAGGTCAGGTAAGGAGTGCTGAATCCTGCAGACGTTGCCATAGCAACCAGAGTGTCATACTGTATGGATCCTGTGAATCCCCAGGCTGTCTCTCACACACACACACACACACACACACACACACACACACACACACACACACACACACACACTGACTGACTGAGTGAAACCATTTACTGTCAGATTAACATAGTGTTGTACTGACATTTTTTTAAAAAGCTTAATAAATTAATGAGAAAACGAAAATATCCAAATAAACGTCTGAATGACATAAACAAAATCACAAAGGAAAATTAACAGTGAAGCAATTAACATTTTATATGAAATGATAAAATCAGAAATTGTAATAATAACACAAATTAACATCTTAACTGTACTGGGGGAAAAAATCTCTCTCTCTCTCTCTCCTCTCTCTCTCTCTCTCTCTCTCTCTCTCTCTCTCTCTCTCTCTCTCTCTCTCTCTCACAGAAACCATAAAAACGAACAAGAGGAAAAGACACCCCCCCCCTCAACACAAGCACACAAAAACACACACCACCCACCCATACACACA
>JADBJO010005989.1:50200-52700 GCA_016801955.1 Conus betulinus | reverse complement strand
TGCTTTGTGTAACGTGTCATCCCTACCAACGACCAAACTGGCCTTTTCTTCCGAAAGTTGGTGACTGGATTTTATGAATGTGAATGATGTTATGCGTGCGTTTCACACACGGAACCTCATTCCAAGGTTAGATACGAACTGCTATATCCCACCACCATCACCTTATCTAAAAACTGATGGACAGTGTATGCTCTAACTACCACCCAACACTTGCTGATGAACAAGTGGGTTGGGCCCACCCAGAGAGAAGGGAAAGTGCTATTCTGTTTTACCTCTCAACTTTCATTCCTATGTTCATTTATGTTTCCCAATATAGTTGTGTGTAGGAAAATCCACTTCACTCGTGTCAGTTCTTTCACTGCTCTTGCCAATCTCCTGGTTATCATTGTTGCCATTCTGACATTTCTGGAGTACAAGCTCTCTTAAGTGCACAGGCTATGGGAAATTTCAGTATAAGGTATTCCTCAGCATCTCTGACGATCACAAAACAAAGGTCTTTTGATGTACTGGTACTGCTGAACTGCTCCTTCCACCAGTAAGTCAGAGCGTGAAAGCAAACTTCAATGTCAGCTTGCCCTATCACATTTAAATGGGAAGTCTCCCCAGTGTCCTATCACCAGACAACCAAATTTGTTACCACTATCTGCCACACACACACACACACACACACACACACACACACACACACACACACTCACTCACTCACTCTCTCACTCTCACTCACACACCTTGAAGGTGAGATCCGAATCCCAGGGGAAAGCATCCGGATAGTAAGTGATGCCGCCATTGTAGGTGACGAGTGCAGGCCCTTTATGAGCCCCTTTGGCGCGTGAAGGATCCGGTTTGAACATCCTCGACCCAGCTGTTATGTACCGTCTGTGTCCTGAGAACACACAGGTCGGGTGGATACAGAGCACCCAAGAACTCAACGACATCAACACATAGGCCACATCATCAGATACAACTATACATTTCGTAAAATACAGCTGACACAAATATGTCACATTGAATTATTATTGTCTGAAGTACATATGCAACACTACAAGGTACTGACCGAACAAGATGCTCAAACAGAAGAGATCGGAAAGACATCAATGACGTTCACTTCACTTTGAAATGCACGCACAATAATGGAGATTTCTTTTTCCCAATTCATCTAGATTTGTTTGATTGGTTGCGTGTGAGCAATGGCAATAGATGAAGTTTATGCTTCAGCCGAATGATGCTTGTTGTAAGCTGGTTAGGATTTCGCAGCGGAAAAGAAAGAAGAGCTTAGTGTCTATAGAGCTGGTATAGTAAGCACAACAAATCGTGCTAAGAAGCGCCATTACAACGGTTCTTTTTAATGTTGCTCTCTGAAAGTGTCCATAAGTCAGATATACTTAAAGCTTTGTCAGGTTGTCTTGGGTTTTCGTTGGTAATTAAACCATAACGGGGGGAAAAGGTGACAGAGAGACAGACAGGAGGACGGGGGGAAACGAGAGATGGATTACATTCATATAATCCTATTACATACAGCTGGCAGTAGTGTCATGACAGACTGGTCAAAACCTATATTACTGCTTTCTTCAAGAACATTAAGCACTTTACGTCCATTTTTTTTTTTTTTACTTTGCTATTCATCGGTAGGTGCATGTGGGGCATGTATTGCTATGAAATTTCAAGAGGAATTCGTTGTAGCCTATCGCCTAAAATGACTCCATGGTCATTGAAATACTTTAATTACGACTAAAAGTGAGACAAAATAATTTCTTGGTCAAAACGAGAGCTGATAATCAATTGATCCATGTATGACAAAGACTTAGCAAATGTGTGTGTGTGTGTGTGTGTGTGTGTGTGTGTGTGTGTGTGTGTGTGTGTGTGTGTGTGTGTGTGCGCGCGCGCGCGCCCCGCGCGCACGTGTGTGTGTGTAAGTAAGTAAAGTTGCTTATAGCTCAGCCGACCGCAAAAGGCCATATCAGGGCTGTCACCGTGTTAACAAGTCAATTCACAAGTCAGAAAAAAAATATCATTCACACAACTCTTAAAAACACAACTTCTAAACACACACACCGCAGATTTTGTGAAAAATCTTTCCTCCTTAACATGTTTGATCAGATGAAAAATGTTTTAAATTTCTTTCAGATAACCAAAGATCACATTAGATGGGACATCCCTGAACAAGGTTTTCATGGAGTCTGCTTTCAAATGTTTATGTCTCGCATCATGCAAGTCCGACACTCTAAAACTTAGCAGATGACCACGAAAACCAGGTCTATAATGAGCAATAAGAATTCCAGACTTCCAAGTGATATAATATCCTTTTTCAACATAAGAAAAAAAATAGCAACCACATGCTGTTTATTAACGAAGGCGTTGCGGATGTTGGTTTCAAGACGGACTAAGTGGTCACTAGTCGATTGGTATTTGCAGAAATCGCACTGTTCATTGGCCAAAAAGCCATCGGTTCGCAGTTTCCACATCGTCATTTTTCTGTTAGTGATCGAGCATTTCACCCCTT
>JADBJO010005989.1:35200-45200 GCA_016801955.1 Conus betulinus | reverse complement strand
ATGAAAATCACATTCCGACCGACGTGGAAAGCACGCTCGTACAGTTTATATTTTCTGCAAAGATACTGACTTCAGATTGAGTGTGTAAATTGTTGAAACAAAGGACTAGCTTACAAATTGAAATGTTGATTTTTTTTTTTAATATAGCTGGCAGTGTAGTGACAATATGTCTAGTTCCGCAGTGGTCGCATCCTAAAACAAGAAACAGTCAGATCGCAACCGTAATCTGAGGTTTACGAGCTGAACATAAAGCTTTTCTGGAAACTTCTAGATGAATTGACGGTGCGCAGAAAATATTCTTACAGTGTTGCCTTACTGTTTGGTAGGGGCAGTTTCTTTTATTTCATTTATTCAGTCTTATATCAACTTGTGCCCTCAAAAGTTACATATAATACAGATGCGTAACTCAACTTTTGCAATGACCAAGGCAGAGGAAAATGCATGTTTCTTTATGTTTGGGGAAGCAAACACAATAATGAACCCCATCCGGCGTGTAACTGAGATCGTAAGTGATCGCCACCACCACTGGACCCATGGAAAGTTTACAGGGATCTGCTTTGTTGTAACCCATTAGATCGACGTTGTAAACAGCACCTGCCCTGGACCAACCAACCCACCCTCACCTTCACATGGACATGGGAGTGACGTGGGGGTGATTTCACTTAAAGAACGAAAAGAGTAAGACAATCCCACTCACCCCTGGTCATTCAGACGCATATTTGAAGAACTTTGATCATATACAAAACAGCAGCAACGTCTGTTGGCTAGTTCCAGTGTAGGTAAGAGTAAAAAAATCTGTATATACGAGTATCGTATACAGCAATATAAATTCTATGAGTATTCAGACAGTCATACTCGTCATCACGTATCAAAGAATGTTCAAGTAGTTCGCAATTTGACACATATAAATCCTATAAGTCTTCAGAAAATCGTACGAGGGATCATGTATCAGAGAATGTTCTAGAAGTGAGCAAACGTCAGGAGACATTAAATATCGGAGTGACTGTGCTCAATTGTGAAAAGATCGCTGCTTAGTGATTTTAATATTTACACCTTGATTAATCGATTCATTGCAGCTTCCGATGCGACATTTTTTTTTTCTTTTTCCCTTTTTTTTTGTTGATTCAATTCTCTTCGACGTTTGATGTTCAACTGCTTTCCATACAGTAGCTACTGACTGTCCTTATCTTTTCTTTTCCACCAGGACTTACACGATTATGTCAAATTCTTCATCACGAAAGTTTGCATCCAGATGTTCAGCGTTGAGGACGCGGAACTCAAAATTGGGTTTGTCATAACCCCACTGCTTCCAGTGATACTCCGACTGGTCCTTGGCTTTTTGGATCTGCAATGTATGGACACATATAAGAGACAAAATAAGCCAAACAAGACACAAATAGGAGACAAAATAAGCAAAGTTTATGTATTCAAGAGACAAGGGGGCGAGAGAAGGATGGCAGAAAGCTGTAGGGAATGGGGGGGGGGGGGGGGGGGGGGGGCGCTGGGGAAGGAAAGAACGAGTGGAAAATGTCACAGCCAGAGGCGGTCGTGAGTAACAGGTAAATGTTGTTAAAGGTCGTGTGTCGTTGTCATTGTTGTCAAAGGTCACATTTTGTTGTTTATCTTGTGTTTTGCTTTCGTTGTTTTCGGACATCTGCAGTTGCTAACAACAGTATGTTACTGGGTTTTATTTTGTTAGGTCGTAGTCGTTGTCATCATTGTTATTGTCGTTGTTGTTGCTATTCTCATTGTCAACAGTCATATGTTATCAAAAGTTTTACAGTGTGGAAAACAGTCACATCTCTTGTAACTATTCTTGTCGTTGTTGCTATTGTTAATAAACCATTGTTAATAACTGTCACATGTGAATAATCTTCACATGTTGTTGTTGTTGCTGCTGTTGTTAACATCCCGCAAATTGCTACTGATGTTTGCAATCATACATTGCTTATAACATTCAGTGTTGTTTATATGCACGTTGCTGCCGAGAGTTAAATAGACTTGTTTACAGTCACACGTTGTTGTTGATAACACTTACACAGCGTCGTTAGTATACGCTGCTATTGAGAGTCGTATGTTCAGAGTCACAGGCTGCTGATAGTGATGAGCCTCTCAGCGTTGCTGCCAATAAGCATTGCTCCCCGCTACATGCTGCTGTTAATCCCACTCCGGCCGATCTGATTTGTAGATGAACAAGAGAACAGCGGGGCTGGAGCTTGTGCCAGTCAGTCAAATAAATAACTCCGCATGGCGTGCCCATCTAAGAATTGTATTTATCGAAACAACGACAAATTATTCTGTACAAGATGGTAGCAAAAGTGCCCATGATTAGGCACGTTCTCAAAGTGTTTCCACATAATAGGGTAGCGCGCACACAATAGTTGATGTCCACTGTCACAGATATCAATGAGAACAAATTCAGAGACTGAAAGATTCAAAGATCTTTTGTCCTGTGACCCCTTTTGGGCATGGGGGACTTGAAAGAAATCAAACAAATGTAAATGAAACAAATCAAACATCCAAAACGTTTCTTGTGATGATTAAATAAGTGAATATGATGTTACACACCCTTACTAAGTTTTAGAAACTTCGCTCAGTTTAGCAACACTTTTTCTACCACAACAGAGCAAACAACAATAGTTAAATACGGACTTTCTACATGTAAATCATATTGGTATAAACTGATTTTTAATGTCATTATATTCGGTGCATTTCATTACAAAATGAAATTCACTACCAAGTCATTCTGGTCGCAGTCCCGACAGAATCGTTAACCGTGAGGTATTTCAAATCGTCTGCCAATTTCTATGACGAGTTTGTAATCGCCATAGCAACACCAAATCAGTGGGTATATATATATAAACATCAGGCAACATTTCAATATATTGAAAAGGACATGCTAGCAAAGTACACCTCAAATCTGCTGTTGTCAATAACAGTTTTTGTAATGCTCAGTATGTTTTACCTTCATAATATAAAAAAAAAAAACCCAGAAACCATGTTTAAGCACTTCGAATTTTAATTCTATTTCGGGTACCTAAGCCCCCCCCCCCCCCCACCCCCACCCGCCACCCCCCTAAAAAAGTTCATTGAACACATTGGTATTTTTTTCTTTGTTTCAACAGAACTGGGTTTCCCACCAATATATGTGTTCTGGTGCTGCGTTTATTATGTGTACAACTTCAGCGGACTCCTTTGCTTCGTGTCCAGGGTTGCTTTATTTCATCCTCCATATTCAGTATGGAAGCAACATCTTAATAGGCAAAATCACAGAAGAATGAAAAAAACAAACGTCTATATGATAGCACACAACTATGTATCACAACAAAAGACTGTCGATTAACCATATCCAGCAACCTGAGAGACCTTGTACACCACGTCATAGTGTTCAGGCGTCTGAAAGGAAATCTTGGTCCGAAATTGATATGAGTAAATAAAACAAAACAAACCACTCCCAGGGAAAAGTGACGCACGGTTACTCAAACGATCCTCTTCACACCACCATCCTCCCGTGGCAGTACGTTCGCTGTTTGTCTGCAAACCCTACGTCTGAGCGAACCTCCCTAAAGTTAGAAAAAGACGATATGCATGGAACAACCCTGCGAGAGTGGCATAGCAGTGGACGTCGAGGAGAAGGTGGCAGATCTCCTTTGAAGGACACTGATGTGAGAGGTCAGTGTCAGGCGGCGCAGCGATCCTTTCAGCCATAGGTGTGATGGCGGGTCTAGCCTGTGTCACCGAGGGACGGCTCCTGGAGAAGTAGGGACGATTGGCGATGGAGCGCTGTCTGACTACGATTACCGTGGCCTGGGACACCGTGTTCTGACCCAGGCAAACATTGGGGACACTGCTTGTGGGGTTGGGCTAAACTATTGCCCTCTCGGCCGTAGTCTGCGCGTACCCGCCGAATTGTAGGGACTCATGTAACGCTCCAGCGACTTTCGTCCTGCTCCCTCTTTGACACGGCCTCAAGCGGCACAGGACCATCGCCACCCAAGCACAGAAAAAAGGCCATATGGTGGTCCAGAAAAGCAGCCTTTTGGCTGGGGAAAAGAAGCCAAATACACCGACGTCCATCGTCGGCCGACCAACAGCCGAAAGTTGAACTAAAGTTCAACATGACGAATCAGAGCTCTGTTGCCACAGAAGATGCAGACCTATGTGTAAGCGTACCTTGTCCTTAAGGGCCTCAGGCCAGTAGGATATTAAACTCACCCATGATCGAAAATGAACGGAACATCTCATATTCTCTGTTGCTAGGGGTGATGATGCTACGATTGGCCAATTCATGAACGGAAAGTCGCTGATTTGGATTGAAACGTGCTAAAAGAATTCATCTACCTGCTTCCCCTCTTACTATACCATATAGACTTGTCCCCCGACACTCAGGTCTGGGGGCTCTGTCAGGTGCATGAACACATGATGTCAGGTGCCATGAACACATGCTGTCAGGTGCCATGAACACATGCTGTCAGTGTCATGAACACATGCTGTCAGGTGCCATGAACACATGCTGCCAGGTGCCATGAACACACTGCCAGATGCCATGAACACATGCTGTCAGGTGCCATGAACACACGCTGCCAGGTGTCATGAACACATGCTGTCAGGTGCCATGGACACATGCTGTCAGGTACCCATGAACACACGCTGTCAGGTGCCATGAACACATACTGTCAGGTGTCATGAACACATGCTGTCAGGTGTCCATGAACACATGCTGTCAGGTGTCATGAACACATGCTGTCAGGTGCCATGAACACATACTGTCAGGTGTCATGAACACACTGTCAGGTGTCATGAACACATGCTGTCAATTGCCATGAACACATGCTGTCAGGTGCCATGAACACATGCTGTTAGGTGCCATGAACACATGCTGTCAGGTGCCATGAACACATACTGCCAGGTGTCATGAACACATGCTGTCAGGTGCCATGAACACATACTGCCAGGCGTCATGAACACATGCTGCCATGTGCCATGAACACTTGCTGTCAGGTGCCATGAACACATGCTGACGAAGTGCAGCCGAGGGTGTTGGCAAACAACTCGGGGGAGGGGGGGGGGGGGAGGGGCTGTTTTTTTTTTTTTTTTACACTCCCCCATCCACCCACCCCCACCCACCCCTCCCCATTAGCGGTCCCACGTGTCAGTGTTGGGTCGACCTCACCTCCGTTTTTGACTGTCTAAACACTAACTAACCAAGTTATACGATTATTGTTGACGATTCAGTCCAATGAGGGAGATGAGAGAGCAGTGTTGAGGCAGTCTCAATACAATGAGGGAGATGAGAGGGGCGTATTGAGGCTGTCTCAACACAATGAGGAAATTGAGAGGGGTGTGTTGACATAGTCTAAATACAAAGAGGGAGATGAGAGGAGTGTGTGTTAAGGTAGTCTCAATACAATGAGCGAGATGAGAGAGCAGTGTTGAGGTAGTCTCAATACAATGAGGGAGATGAGAGGGGCGTGTTGAGGTAGTCTGAATACAATGAGCGAGATGAGAGGGGCGTGTTGTGGTAGTCTCAATACAATGAGAAAGATGAGAGAGCAGTGTTGAGGTAGTGTCAATACAATGAGGGAGATAAGGGACGTGTTGAGGTAGTCTCAATACAATGAGGGAGATGAGGGGCGTGTTGAGGTAGTCTCAATACAATGAGGGAGATGAGGGGGGCGTATTTGAGGTAGTCTCAACACAATGAGGGAGATGAGGGGGGGTCGTGTTGTGGTAGTCTCAATACAATCAGGGAGATGAGAGGGGCGGTGTGTTGACATAGTCTAAATACAAAGAGGGAGATGAGAGGGACGTGTTAAGGTAGTCTCAATACAATGAGCGAGATGAGAGAGCAGTGTTGAGGTAGTCTCAATACAATGAGGGAGATGAGAGGGGCGTGTGTTGAGGTAGTCTGAATACAATGAGCGAGATGAGAGGGGCGTGTTGTGGTAGTCTAAATACAATGAGAAAGATGAGAGAGCAGTGTTGAGGTAGTGTCAATACAATGAGGGAGATAAGGGACGTGTTGAGGTAGCTCAATACAATGAGGGAGATGAGGGGGCGTGTTGAGGTAGTCTCAACACAATGAGGGAGATGAGGGGGGCGTATTGAGGTAGTCTCAACACAATGAGGGAGATGAGGGGGGCGTGTTGTTGGTAGTCTCAATACAATCAGGGAGATGAGAGGGGCGTGTTGAGGTAGTCTCATTATAATGAGAAAGATGAGAGGGTCGTGTTGAGGTAGTCTCAATATAATGAGAAAGATGAGAGGGTCGTGTTGAGGTAGTCTCGATATAATGAGAAAGATGAGAGGGGCATGTTGAGGTAGTCTCAATATAATGAGCGAGATGAGAGGGGGCGTGTTGAGGTAATCTCAACAGAATGAGGGAGAAGAGAGGGGCGTGTTAAGGTAGTCTCAATACAAAAAGGAGATACGAGGGGCGTGTTTGAGGTAGTCTCAATATAAGAGGGAGATGAGAGGGGCGCGTGTTGTGGTGGTCTCAATACAATGAGGGAGATGAGAGGGGCGTGTTGAGGTGATCTCAATACAATGAGGGAGATGAGGGGGCGTGTTGAGGTTGTCTCAATACAATGAGGGAGATGAGAGGGGCGTGCTGAGGTAGTCTCAATACAATGAGGGAGATGAGGGGGCGTGTTGAGGTCGCCTCGATACAATGAGGGAGATGAGAAGGGTGTGTGAGGCAGTCTTGATGCAATGAGGAAGATGAGAGGGGCGTGTTTGTGCATGGGTTTGGGATGGGGGAGGAGGGGAGGGGGGGTTCAATTTAGCATAGCCTTTGTTTTTATTTATGATTACTTTTATACCGTCTGTCCTCTCCCAGAGACCAAGCTCTAAGCTTTTTACGATCTACACTCTCGTTTACACACACACACACACACACACACACACACACACACACACACACACACACACACACACCTGCTGCGTACAGGGGTAAAATAGCTGCCTTGCAAGCGCTACATTCAGTCGTGTGATATATTTGCAACATCAAAGATGATAATCTCACTACTAAATCAATGAAATTCCCTGTTCTGATATATTCCACGCTCCTGGTGTGATCTTTTGTTTCAGAGAAATCAGTCTTCGTCATTTTGACAGATGAACTATAGCAGGAGCAGTAGCAGCAACAACGAAACAACAACAACAACAATAACTATCCTTTTCACTGTCAGGGAGTTACCATGATTTGGTTGAAGGCTGCACAGCATATTTCTGATTTGAACTTTTCGATTTGATACTTGCTCCATGATAGGTTTGTCAAAACACAACACAACCGTGACTTGAAAATAAAAATCCAGCGGATTGAATGGAAAGGAGACCAGCGAGAGGCAAGTCAGGAAACAGGAATCTGCACAGAAGAATTCAGCTTCAGTTTCAGTTTTACCCATAGTCCAACGTTCAACATGTCTCCGTCAGGTCTGCTACCACGCAGTTAAAAAAAAAAAAAAAAAAAAAAAAAAAAAAAAATATATATATATATATATATATATATATAGTCCTCTTACAAAAATTCATGACTTACCCTGAACAAGTCATGACTTAATAGCAGAATTGATGACTCGCATAAGGATTATAAAACTAACCAAAACCAAAGAAAATGAAACTTTAGTATTACCTCCACATTTCCATCGGCGAGACGTGCCAATACTAGGCCTTTTGCTTACTTGAAAAAAAAAATCGATTTCTAACCGAAAAACAAATATAAATATAAACTATGGATAATACTTGGTAGGTGCAGAGCGTTTTACAGAAGAGTGTAAACTGCTCAAATAGTTTCTGTCCTGCATTTCAGCCGATCTGTCACCAGCTGTGGCAGGTGAGTAAACGGTGTTCCAGACTGGCACATCTCCCTTACCATCCTCCCCCAAAACCCGTGACCATGCTTACCGCATCGTCAGTGAGGTCAATGCCGATGACGTATCCCGTCGGCCCCCACCAGTTTGCTGAGGATGAACACAATGGCTCCGGCTCCACAGCCAATGTCAAGGATGCGTTTTCCCTGCACGTTCTCTGGGATGATCAGACTTGTTCCCAAGTATCTGAAATGCAGGGGAGAGAGAGAGAGAGAGAGAGAGAGAGAGAGAGAGAGAGAGAGAGAGAGAGAGAGAGAGAGAATGGAAAATGGTTTATTCAGGTTAGGCCACAGACCCTACTGAAGGGGGGAACTATTTACAATGGCACTTAAACGACAAGAAAAAAGTAAGGATACATCAACATAATAATAACAAATTCCAACATATTTTGTCCATAGAGTACAACAGATACATGCTTCAACATTAATATTCATATCCTTCAACTGCAGTCGCACGCCTTTTAATGCCTTATATAAATACATGCATACATTCTTCAGTATAATTTTGTTACTGTTAGGCAGAGAGAGAGAGAGAGAGAGAGAGAGAGAGAGAGAGAGAGAGAGAGAGAGAGAGGGTCGGTGGGGGGGGAAAGTATGATGTTCTGAGAATACACATGATTAAACAAATATCAAGGTACAAAAATTATAAGCAAGCACACACACACACACACACACACACACACACACACACACACACACACACACACACACACACACACACACACACACCACACACACACACCACATTCAAGCACTCATTCTCTCTCTCTCTCTCCTCTCTCTCTTTCTCTCTCTCTTTCACAGAGAGAGAGAGAAAGAGAGAGGTATGTGTGTGTGTGTGTGTGTGTGTGTGTGTGTGTGTGTGTGTGTGTGTGCGCGCGCGCTCGCGCGCGCGCTGACCTCATTTTAGTTTCCTCCGCCAGGGAGGCAAAAAGGGCAAGCTGCTGCTCCGTGAGCTGCTCTTCATTGAGTCGAGATTTGACAAAGGTCTCTTCAGCCAGCTTGGAGTACCACTCCCTGACCCCTGAGAACAGAGTGCTCTTCGCCATGGGCAAAGTTAAGGTGTGTCAGCACCAACGTTAGGACCACGTCCAAAGGCAGCAGGCAAGAGATTCTCCGTATCAGGCTTCAGCAACTTCCCGATTGCCTGAGGTGTCAGACTGCACGAAAAAGAAAAAAAAAATGCCTCAAGTCATACCTAACCTTTCCTTCCAAAAGGAAGGAGTATGTTTTAGAATGAGAGGGGGAGGGGGGGGGGGGGGGCATCAAAGTCCGGAACAATAACTGATACGCAGAGAAATAATTACTTTCATACTCAATATCACAATCAGTTGCGAAGTGAAGAGACTGCAGACGGAAATCTAAACACATTTTTATAATTGTTCGTAAGGCTCCGCCGAAGAACGTGGACAAACGAATCACAAGACACTACACGACGCGTTTCGACCTCTTAGGTCTTCTTCAGGCAAGACATACAACGCTCAGGACAACGAAAATGAACGAGCAATCACTGATAAACGCCCATCTTGCGCCCAAGTGGATGACGACAAGTGATTGCTCGTTCATTTTCGTTGTCCTGAGTGTTGCGTATCTTGCCTGACGAAGACATAAGAGGTCGAAACGCGGTTTTTTTTTGTCTTGTGATTGGTTTGTCTGCGTTTTTCGGTGGAGCCTTTAATCCAGTTTATAGATTTTAATTACCACAACGTTTCCTTTGATAACCTGATAGTATGATCTCTCTCTCTCTCTCTCTCTCTCTCTCTCTCTCTCTCTCTCTCTCTCTCTCTCTCTCTGCTCTGTCTCTCTCTCTGCTCTGTCTGTCTCTGTCTGTCTCTCTCTCTCTCTCTGTGCCTCCTCTGTGCCTCCTCTGTGCCTTCTTCTCTCTCTCTCTCTTCTCTCTCTCTCTCTCTCTCTCTCTCTCTCTCTCTCTCTCTCTCTCTCAGATGAAATGGGAAATCTGGCAGAAGCATTTCTCTCTTACAAATTTCAGCCAGGATCTCTCTGCATGACTCGCAACCTGAATGAAAAGATCAGAGCTATAACTTGTTAAAAACAAAAGGAAAACAAACCAACCGGCTCAGCCATGAAGGGTTAATGAAACCTTCTTATTACTCCACCTTATTTTTTTTT
>JADBJO010005989.1:25200-27700 GCA_016801955.1 Conus betulinus | reverse complement strand
AGATACACATTATTAACCTAGGGGTAGTTGACACTAATTCATTGGTCCCGCATAAACTTTATTAAGGGACGTCCTGGGGTGTTTTTCAATATTGGTGCTGGAAAGTGATGGTTGTAACATGATTCGAATGTGTTTTAATTAAGACCTGTAGGAATGCGTGCATGATATGCGGTAGTGTCGGAAATACATGATTATACTTCAAAGGACTAAAAGGAAAGTCATAAAAAAGTCCATCGATATGTGCTTGTATACTGACAGTAATACTGAGGAAAGATGGACAAATGGAACATGTTTGTATTAAGATTGGTGCCTTTTATACTGAGTAAATTGTCATCATATTGAGGTTGGTCATACAAATTGTTCCATAATAATTAGTTCTGGCCAGCCTTGTATACATGGGATTTGATTGTTAGGTAAAACAGACGTGTTCACTGAAACAAAATGTTAGTTACTGTTCAGTTTATGCTAAATTGGAATAATTGCAAGTCGGTTTTGCACGTGATATGTTCCAGTAAAGATGCACGAATGCCTAGAATGGTTTAATTGTGGGGCAGGTTGTGTCATATATAGATATGTTGGATCGACCGACCCTTACTATCCCTGTACTATTTTCTAATTAATTAATGACCGGTCAAAACACCAAATTTCAGAATGTATATCCAGATGAGTAGTAATTTGGGGGTAAATGTTTCATGAACCATGTATGCAAATTGACCTACCAGACAAACTATAAATTTCACATTGCGTGACGTATGTAGGCGTAGTCTAAATTTGGTTTAAGACAGGTATATACACGGATATAACACAAATTTCGATTTGAATATAGATTTTAATTTGGATGTGACATGGACAATGATTTGTTCTAGTTTTTTTCGACTTGAGATAGTCATCAACTTATACGTTTTGTGGTGTCCATGAAATATGAAAATTTACTAGAGTGATAATTGATCGTAAATTTAAAGGCGAGTTAACTGGATACAATTTGGAATTCTATCTCAGTTCTTTTGATTTGTGGCTCATGCATTTCTTAATGCTAATTGTTGATTCTATTTGATTTGATCTATTTTGTTGATTGTGGATTTCATTCTGATTTAAATTTAATTTCGTTTGGACCTAGTGGGATACTTAATGATTCTTTAAACAAATAAGGTACATAGAAAATGGACTACTGAAGTAATTGCTTTGTTGATAAGTGTCGATTCAACTGTTTTTTGATCTGATCAATGTTGATGATGTGACTTGATTATTTCAGATTTTTTGTTTTTGTTTTTTGTCTTTTTATTTTTTTTCGATTTCTGAACAATGTTGCGTGACTCACATGAACGGGCCGTTGGCCCCACATTAAAAGGCGCAGCGTTAATGCGCGAGTCAAGAGTCTCTCTCTCTCTCTCTCTCTCTCTCTCTCTCTCTCTCTCTCTCTCGCAAGTGGTGTTAACGAAAGATACAGCATGCCTGTGCGTTGAGCTAAAAGCCTGAAAAGTACAAAACAGCAACCAAAGTAATTGAACAAGAAACCTTGATCTTTCCATGTCAGTGTGTCAGGCTCCTTCTTCTCCGGTCACACACACACACACACACACACACACACACACACACACACACACACACACACACACTCTCTCTCTCTCTCTCCTCTCTCTCTCTCTCTCTCTCTCTCTCTCTCAAGTGGTGTTAACGAAAGATACGGCATCCCTGTGCGTTGAGCTAAAAGCGTGAGAAGTACAAAACAACCAACCAAAGATACCTTGATCTTTCCGTGTCAGCGTGTCAAGCTCCTTCTTCTCCGTCGTCCCCCCCCCCCCCCCTCTCTCTCTCTCTCTCTCTGAGAGAGAGAGAGAAGGGGGGTGGAGAGAGAGGGACGACTCGTGACTCGTGACTTTAATGTGAGGCCATCAGCATATTCACATGAATACGCATCAAGAAAGAAATCAAATTTGTATAGTTAGAACAAAATTTACCGTGACTGCAACACAAACATTCTTCCATGACAGTATTTACATGCAGCATTCTGTCTTGATTATACATAAAGGCTTCTTAGTACGTTCTTCCTTATGAACATAATATGAGTATATATCTTATATTTTGGCTAGAGAATGAGTCTATTATAAATGGACGATGGAGTAGGAATACTGCTAAGAGAGAGAAGGGGTAGGGAAGGGGGGGGGAGAGAGGGAGAGAGAGAGAGAGAGAGAGAGAGAGAGAGAGAGAGAGAGAATGCACATGACATGCGGTGCTTTTTTTTCAAGGCCACAATGCTTTCTAGTTAAAACACACACATACACAAAAATAAACAAACAAAAGCAAGCAAACAAACAAACAGACAAACCAAAAAAAAAAAAAAAAAAAAAAAAAAAGGAAGCACTGTAACCTCTGCGGGAAATGGATATGCAACACTCTGTCCTATCCCCCCACGGAGGTGAGTGATTTGGAATAATCAGTGTTACTTTGCCATGTGAATCTTGCGTTCAGAAGAACCATGCCTGTTTCGTGGATGGTTGGA
>JADBJO010005989.1:5000-23050 GCA_016801955.1 Conus betulinus | reverse complement strand
CCATGAAAACAAACGTTGGAGCCATTCCTAAGCTCATGTAAATCCCGTGGCTCGAGGAATGGTACACAGGAAGCCCCGACGCAAGTTGCTCAAAGATATTGTAACAAGTATGTGGGCTAGCACCAACACCAAAAAGGGAAAATCATGGACTCCAAAAGCACCCGCAACATTCTTTCAACGGCAGGTAGGCAGAGCGAATTCATGGCCAAGAACAACAGTGCCCTCGGGAACATGCAGGCAGAGTCTGCTGGATGGGGGGCAGATGACTGGAGAGTGCACTGCACACCTGGCAGCTCAAATCTTCAAGACTGAAAAGTATGCTGATCTGGCAAACAGCCTGAGGAGAGAAGGCTATCAGGTCAAAGTCCTCACTGCACAAATTGGAGCTGGGGGGGATTGTAGGAACGTCTGCACACAGCCTCATGAAACAGCTCTCAGTTGCAGGGAGGGAAAAAAAAAACAGAAAGCCCTGAAAGCAATGGCAGAAGTGGCAGAGAGGTGTTCAAGCTGGATCTGGTCAAGGAGGAACAAAAGTGAACTTCATAAGGCTTAACTTTCCTACAATTATTAGGAGTGCCAGTGGTTCAGTGGTTAGTGCGCGAATCATTAAACAATTTGATAAATTAATTTGTGTTCGCACACATTCACAGCAAATAAACAATAATTTTTTCACATTACCCATTTTCTCATATATGGCATACATTCATATAAAGGAATTGGATTTCAATTAAACATCTCATCGGTTCATAAAATCAATGGACAGGGGAATAAAACTTTGTTTAAATCTGACACACTGCATTTTGTTATAAACTTTGTTTAAATCTGACACACTGCATTTAACCGATCGATGTCTTCGTCCTGACTGAAGAGGGTCATACTGATTTGCAAGAACGTGGGTCTGGTCACACACAATCTCTCTTCGCTTTACAAACAACACATGGCACCTGTACAGCTCACTCAGACTTTTTTTTGTCTCTCACAACGATTTTTCCTCCCACGTTCACCCACTTTCTCAAGCACATTTCTACTCTTCACAGTCAACCCACCATACCAACACATAAATGAGAAAGTTAAAACAGATTCCAAGAAGCATGAATAAAATGTCCGAAGAATGTCAGTATTCACATGAAATGATCGCAGCTTGCGAAGACAATATAATCTGGTTTGACATTTTTTTGTGAACATACTCAACATGGGATTTAAAATTCAGCTTATTATCTATAAAAAAAAAAAAAAAAATCCTAAATATTTGTAGGATTCAACACGTTCTACTTCAGCACCTTTGATAAAAAGTGGTGTGGTACAGCTTTTGGATTCTTTCTAAAATCAATCAAACATTTCTTTCGTTTTGTTTACATTCAGATC
This sequence comes from Conus betulinus, assembly GCA_016801955.1. NCBI lineage: Eukaryota > Metazoa > Mollusca > Gastropoda > Neogastropoda > Conidae > Conus > Conus betulinus. The sequence continues at coordinate 21,685 of JADBJO010005989.1, read as the reverse complement.
AAGATAGTTATATCGATGATCGCACCAGTCAACAAATCTTTGAACCTCCTTGAAGTAAACAGAATCAGAGTTGGAAAGATCCACGAGTGCTGAGTCATCTGAATATTTAATGTACAAAGTTGAATCACTTCCTGAACAATCATTTGTGTACAGAGTAAAAAGCACTGGTGATAAAACAGTACCCTGGGGGGCGCGCCAGTTGAAATGACTTGGAAGACGAAACAACACTTTGATATCGAACAGACTGTGTTCTCTGTGTTAGAAAATCAATTATCCAAAGAATGAGCTTGTTACACACATTTATTTTATGTTATGAGTTTCTTTGCCATCAGATTTGGTTGTATGGTGTTGAATGCTGATGAGAAATCAATAAAGAGAATGCGTACAAAGGAGGCAGGTTTTTCGAGGTGTGAAAACGCATGATGGAGAAGTGTGAGTGTGGCATCATCTGTTGATCTGTTCTGTTGGTATGCGAACTGAAACGGGTCTTGGTACTGTGTAGTATCTTTTAAAACAGAACAGAGGAGGACAATTCTTTTCAAGACATTTCATTGCAACAGATGTGAGGGCAACTGGTCGGTAATCATTTAAACAGCTTGGGTTGGGTTGCGTTTTTTTTGGGAACAGGACATACAGTGGCATTTTTTTTCCATAAAACAGGAATTATACATTCTCTCTAAGTGACCAGGTAAACAAACGACTGTAAACATAGGAGAGCTGAGAAGCACACACACACTTCAACAATTTTCCACAGATATTTATCAGGGCCCATTGCCTTTCTCACATTTAAAACGTTTGAAAAAAAGACTGACATCATTTTTTTCATCAATCACAACAGAATCACTTCCATCAACATCGTTTTTAACATTGCTTTAGAGTTCCTTCTTCACTTCCTTTAATTCTTTACTAAAATCTTTATCATCAAATCTACAGTAAAAATCGTTCAGCTTTTCTGCAAATTGCTTCTGTTCTTTTGCTGTTTTTTTTTTTTACTGATATTTTGTTTTGAACATTTTCCAGAACCTGATAAAGCCTTTATTCCTTTCCATGCATCTCGCATATTTCCATTCTGGAACATGTTTTCGACTTTTTCTCTTGTAAGCTCTCTTTGATTCTTCAATCTCTGTTTGCAGTTTCTTTTTTGTACAACCTTACGATCGCTTTTATTGCCTGATTGAAAAGCTATTTTTTTCTCATTTAGAGTTACTTTCAGAGATTTTGTAACCCAAGGTTTGTTGTTGGGAAATATTTTGATAGTTTTAGTAGGTACAATCATGTGTTCACAGAAAGAAATGTAGCTGGAAATAACATCAGTGGCTTCGTTAATGTCAAAACTAGAATTCAGAAACAAATTCCAAATTCCAGTCTATACATTCAAAACAAGCCTGTAATTCATCAACACTTTCTTGTGTCCAACACTGCACTTGCTTTTTAGTGATAGGTTGTGTTTTCACTTTTGGGTCTGTAAGCTGGCAAGAGATGAATGGCATTGTGATCAGACTGACCAACAGGGGGAGCTGAACACATTTGTATGCAGATGGTATATTACAGTAACATAAATCAAGTATTTTATCCTTTCTTGTAAAACATGACACATACTGTTTTAAAAGAAGGCAGGTTTGAATTGAGGTCACAGTCATTAAAATCTCCGAGGATATAAAGCACGGTGCGTCGGGTGACATGGCCTGCAGAGCGTGAACAGAGTCCGTGATTTCTGCGGCTGCACGTGCAGTATTTGCGGATGGTGGCACGTAAACAACAGTCATGAAGAGCTGTCCAAACTCGCGTGGCAGGTATTTCGGTCGCAGTGACACTGCTAAAAGTTCAACGTCACGCGTACACACTTGACGACGCACATTAACGTTCTCACTGTTACACCACTTCTCGCTCACGTACATACACACCCCCCCCCCCCCCCCCCCCTTGTTTCTCTGTCACGCTCTTGTCTCTGTCCATTCTCAGTGGCACACCAAATCCGTCCAAAGCTAAAATGTCATCTGTTATTTCTTCGCTCAGCCAGGTTTCAGAAAAACACACAGCACATTCGCATTTCTAATTTGTTTAAATGACGTACGCTTGCTTGCAGTTCATCAAAATTATTGTTCTGTGAAACTGGTCTGATCGATCGGACGTTGGCTAAAACGATTGACGGGAGGGGGGTGTAAATACGGTTCTTCTTCACTCTGTTTCTTACCCCCCCCTCTCTGTCCTCTCTTCCGCTTGCTTGATTTGCGGTCTTTCTGTTGTCTTTTTACTTGATTGTTTCTTGAAACTTGCTGATAAAATGTCTGGTGGAAATAAATGAAATGGGAGTGAGCGCTGGTGTCTGCAGAGTGTCTGAATTTTAAAAGTGTGTCACGGGTATAAAACATTCCTGCATTGTTTTTACATGTCCGCCATGTTGGACATGCGAAACTGCCTATCACACAAATTCAACAGAAAAGATATCACAGTCATTAAAGCACACAAACTTGTTGGGTTTACACTTTTCATCTTTTCATCTTGAACACTTTATAAATCATCGTGCACAGTTCCAAATCCAAACACAAAGCACAACAGCCCCAAAAGATAACAAATTTCGCAGACAATCGACCACAGCGTCGCTACTCGTGCAGCGCCACCTATGTGAAGGGGGCTTCTCTTCTGAGGATTCTCTGCTGCCACGGTCTCCATGAGTTTCTTTCTACTGTCAAGTACAAAATCGAGTGCTTTCAAAATGACAAATAACTCTGCTGTAAACATAGAACTTCCTTTCGTAGCATCGGATTTCTTTCTAAAGCTAAGCGCTGGTATCACAAAGGAAGTACCAACATCAGAAGAATCTAAAAGAACCATCCGTGAAAATGTGTAGATAGGAATCGTATTTCCTATCTTTCAAGTCTTTGGCATAGGATGACAGTAACAGAGGATTTCTTTTATTTATTAAGATCTCCATAAGTGGAGATGATTTTAGCCTGATCTGACAACCACGAAGGGTATGAACAACATGGAACAGTGACAGTACCATCAAAGAGACAGGTTACAGTTCTAAAATAATGGGGAAACATAATCACCTAGAGACATGTACACCACTTTGTTATGGATATCTCTTGAAATATACATACATTCATCCAGTTCAGTCATTACTGAATTTGGGATGGTTCTAGCTCTCACTGTAAAATTACAGGCACAACTTAGCCTATGTTCATTTAAGGGTAACACACCAGCTTCCATGTACGTCAAATCAATTGAAGCCCATCGGGGAGGACCTAATGCAATTTTAAAAGCTAACGAGTCAATACTGGTTAGCTTGTGTAAATCAGTCTTCCAGTTGTTAGAAAAAAAAAAAAAAACAAAAAAAAAAAAAAAAAAAAAAAAAAAAACCTTCCTGGCCATATGATAGAAATGAACGAACTAGTTCTGAGGCGACATAGACGAGATTAGATCCCCAGTTAATCAGAGGTGTAGCAGAAAGAACACGTAATAAGCCATTTTCCCACAAGCTTTTTCTACAAGGTAATTAATATGTTTACTCCAAAAAACGTTTATAGGGGAAGATTACATACACCAAGAAACTGAACTTGTTTGCGTGGGTATATTGATCAACCCTTACAGAGACAGCTTCTCTGCCTTCAGACGCAACTGTTTTCTTTGTAAAGACAGCAAAAAAAAACCGTTTTGTGAGCAGATATAAACCAAACCCATTTGATTTCATGTAATGAAAAATGTTGTCAACTATTTCCCTGAAACTGTTCAATGATTTTCTTTCTTTTGGTTTGTTGTTTGGAAAATTGCAGTTTACATTTCTCCACAGAGCAACATCATCTGAATACAGAGCTAATGTGGCCTGTGTATTAACCTGTTTGATATCGTAAAGCATTAGCGAGAAAAAGTGTTGGAGCGATTACACTTCCTTGGGGAACACCTATGCTAATAGTCCTAGAAGTTGATAAAGCTCCATGTACATTGACTTGGATAGTTCTGTCCGATAAAAAAACGCTTTTAGAATTTGGAACGACCTCGTATTCCTACTTCATGTGCTATGTACAACACTTTAAAATGCCATACTGAATCGTAGGCTCTATGAACTTTGAAAAAAAAAAGTTGCAAGGGTCGAATGACGCTTGGCAAGAGCTCTTTTTTTACATTTGAGGATAAGTGGACAGTGTGGTCTGTGACTCCTCTACCTTTCCTAAAACCAACCTGGAATAAAGGCAAGACTCCATTTTTTTCCAAAGAAAATTTCTATTCTGTTTTTAATGATTCTTTCAGAAACTTTTCCAACGTGAGGTGTTAAAAAAAATAGGTCGGAAACTAGAGGGAAGGGTTTTACATTTTCCTTGTTTAAGACTGGGACGACAGCAGCTTTTTCCAATCTGTAGGGAGCATTCCAGCATTCCAACATATCTGAAAGAACTCCAACAACTTTGATAACAGACTCAGGAAAATGCTTAATCATGTTATAAGAAATAGGAGTTGAGCCAGTAGCTATCTTTCCTGGCTTTATGCAAATAAGTGCGAAACAGAGCTCAAAGTTTTGATATTTATCCTCGAACTCCTTTCTACGAATTTGTTCAGACTGAGATAAACACTTAGTCTGACTCAATGAAGCAAAAGTTTCAGCTAATAATTCAGCCTTTTTTTCTTTCTTAGTTCTATAAATGTTATCGTTAACGTGCAGAACAGGCTGAGGGAGATGGAATGTACCCTTGATTTTTTTTTCTTTCCATGATTTAGAAACGTCATGTGGATGTTTAGAACAAGTCATGATCAAATTACCATAATAATGGTGGTGGTGGGGGGGGGGGGGGGGGGGGGGGGGGGGGGGGGGGGGGGGTTGGCAAGAGCTGTGTTACTGTAGTTATTAGCAATTGTGTACTTACTGTGGAGTTCTTTCATTACCTTTATTACTTGGGGTGGCTGTGAAATACGACTGTTCATCCAGTTTTAAAATGCTTCAGTTTTCAATTTACGGTTTAACTCACATGAGGAGCTCCACCAAGGGTTTGAGGCTGTCTTTGGATGGTCTTTAAACTTAATCTTTGCAATGGCACAATCTGCTGCTCTCAGTATGAGATTTCGTAATTCTACATAATTGTATTCAAGATCTTCTACTGATTCTATGTTAAGATTAAAATTGAGCTCAAGAGAACCATTAACTAGAGTTAGGCAAAAAGGTCCCATCTTCATTGTATTTGGTATATCCGGGGGGTATGCTCAGTTCTCTCTGGACACACTAAGATCTAAACTTCAACAGGAGGAAGATGATCACTACCCAGTGGTAACTGAATGACATTCCACGTACAAAGTGGAAACAAATACCCGAAGATATTAAGGACAAATCAATTGATGAATGTTACTGTTCAGAACGATCAGCAATTCTGGTGATAGACCCGTCATTCAGTATCGTTAGATTAGCATTTACTACAGTGTTAGCGACATATTCATTATTGTTTGTGATATATTTTAGAATTTTCAGACCATAGAGAATGATGGGAATTGAAATCACCTAGAGTTATCTATTCCTTTTCTGAATCTAAATCAAGCAACCAGTCGGCTTCCTTCTTGGACACACCATCTGGGTAATAACAGTTCACAACCTGAAAAGCTCTGTCTTTTTCCAAAAATTCTAAACTAACAATGTGTGTGTGTGTGTGTGTGTGTGTGTGTGTGTGTGTGTGTGTGTGTGTGTGTGTGTGTGTGTGTGTGTGTGCGCGCGTGCGTACTACCCAGGTAGGCAGCCTGCTGTGCACACGAGAGTGTGGATTTTGGCAAAGCGCTGTAAAAATCTCCTTCTACTTCTTTTTCTTCTTGTTCTTCTTGTTCTTCTTCTGATCCTCCTCCTCCTCCTCCTCCTCCTCCTCCTCCTCCTTCTTCTTCTTCTTCTTCTTCTTCTTCTTCTTCTTCATCGTTGTTGTTGTTGTTGTTAGCAAACAAACAGACAAAATCAAAATTCCTCACGATTCATGCACAACTTTCATGGTGACTTCAGTGTCGACATATCCCTTTGCTAGTGGTGAGTCTGTGAATTGGTATATTCCAATGGACTGTCGTTGAGTGGATGTTAGGGTGGTCTCCCTTAAGGAAGGGGCGTTCACTGGTACTGACTGACTATGCGGATGAGGAATTATTGTCGTCAGTCGGGGACTTCAGATATAAGACTGGCCTCTGAAATTTAAATCTGATGCCACCGATATCCATTGAAGTGACTCAGCAGCAGTGCAGTGCTTCCACTGGCAAATTGCATCAAGGCGCCTAATACTGATAATTCCGGAGATAACTTGATCTGTTCCTTCCATAAATTTTGATCAACACAATCACATGGCACATGTCTTGTTTGTATTTAGACAGATGAATTGATTTTTTTTTTTATGTTTGACATATTTTCTGGTCTTTGCCTGGAGGAAATGAAAAAGATATCGCTAAACAATGGGCAGTTCATGATGCATTTTTGTCAAACGCTGCTGAAAACAAAACCCTTCCTCATATCTGATCGACCAGTAACTATTAAAAAAAAAAAAGATAAATAAATAACTGCTGACTAAATCTTAATGAATGTTAAGAAACTGCGTCCCTCTGTTAATCGAGAGAGTTCTGTTGAATGCCAAGCGTTGAGTGGAAGCTGTGTCCGTGGTGGTGGATACCTGCCGGAGCCTGCAAATGATGTGACAGTGTGGATTCTGCATGGCAGTGTTGTGTAGGGATTGCCTTCAGACAGCGCCAACTCTTATCACGAGCCTGTGGGGCAAGGACCTAACAAAGCTAAGCCTTTTTTAATTCTAATATCACAAGCGCTGAAACATACTATATGTAGATCGCGATGTGTTCGTTCCTTTCTTCCCATGGTCTAGAAATTCACATCTCAGCCTTTTGCGAGCAAACAAGCAAACAAGTCAAACTTCACTTTTTCCTGAGAAAAAAAAAAAAAAAAAAAAACTCTCTGGAATCCTTCGAGGACGGAATATGGCTGCCTGCATGAATTGATTGCGCAAAAATATCTAAGACGGCGTCCTTCCAACCAATGTAATACATTCCATCACCTGACATAGGCACGTGAAAGTTAACCTCAGACTGGTCAGCTAGCATTTTGCTCACAAAAACAAGCTGCTGTTAAGGCTGATACATTACTAATACATGCAAGATACAAATAAGGTCTAATTTACGTCAATGTCATAATTGATTACAAAAGGCGGTGAACGTATTCTGATTAATTTCAGGAGAAAAAGAACATACAGAGATACATGAGAAGCATTTTGAATAATTCGATGGCAGCGTACAAAACAAAGATGGCGCTTCTTTTCCAACATCAGGAAGCCAGCAATTTGTTCCTAGGACGTAGCGTGGGTTATACAGGCGATTTAATCAATCGTGAAGATAGGTTCGGGGAGTTTCCCTTCTGCTTCCATCTTGGCCATCAACTGGAAGGGTTCTGCCCCTGCACACACACACACACACACACACACACACACACACACACACACACACACACACACAGAGAGAGAGAGAGAGAGAGAGAGAGAGGAGAGAGAGAGAGAGAGAGAGAGAGAGAGAGAGAGAGAGAGAGAGAGAGAGAGAGAGAGAGAGAGAGAAAGAGAGAGAGAGAGAGATTGAAGTTATGTTCAGAACGTAAATATGTCCGCCATATAATTTCTTTTGTAAGCTGAACAGAACATCTATCAATGATAAAAGCGTGGAATAAATCAAATCTCACATCCAGTTTTGATTTATGGACAAATCTCTTTCCTCACTAGACACAGAAAGTCCTCAAAACAAAAACAAAATAAAAAACAAAAAACCCACACAATAAAATTCTTTTAAAGCTTGAAAGTCAATTTCAACTGTTTCGAAACTTCTGATCCAACTTCAGATTGATATTGGCTATATTATGAACTTATTCGTGCACAAACCGTCGCCACTGGAAGGAAAAAAAAAAAGATCTGTACTATCATTGTACAGTTACACACACACACACACACACACACACACACACACACACACACACACACACGCACTCACACACACACACTCGCGCGCGCTCGCGCGCACACACACACACACACACACACACACACACACACACACACACACACACACACACACACACACACACACACACACACACACACACACACACACACACACACACACACACACACACACACACACACACACACATCCACCCACCCACCCACCCACCCACACACACACACACACACACATACATCCCTGTCAGTCCTCCACACAAACATACACACTCCTCCCCTACCCCCCCCCCCCCCCCCCCCCCCCCACCACCACCCGCCACCACAAACCCTCATCTCTTTCACACTCCCATAATGTAAAATCTTATGTTGACACAAAATATAGAAGTTACTGATCTTTCCTGCAGAGCTGGACACTTAAAAAAAAAATCTTTACTGTATATCTGTGGGCTGAATCAATGAACACCAAGGACAATTAAAACTGTACCATCAAATGAGGACGGAACCGTTTATCAGTTACGGTGACCTCAGCCTAAGGTAAGGTAAGGTAAGGTAAGGTAATGTTGCTTTTAGCCCAGCCCACCGCAAAGGGCCATCAGGGCTGTCACCGCGTTGAAGTCAACCCACAAGTCATTCAGTTACACGATCATTTGAAGTACGTCTTCTAAAAACACAAGCGAAATGTTAATTTTTTTTCCTCTGTACAATCTCAGATCAGATGAAGAATGTTAATCTCTTTCAAAAATTCAAAGATCACACAAGGTGGAACATCTCTGAACAAGATAATCATGGAATTTGCTGTAAAGTGTTTATGTCTCACATCATGCAAGTCCCAACATTCTAACAGAATATTGCTCATTGTGAGTGGTACATTTCATGGAATGCACCACGGAGTTTCTTCACTCTTTAAATGGTATGAATGAGTTAAAAAAAACGAATGGCCGGTGTGCAGCCGGCATAAAAACTTTTTCTTAATTCATATGATAACCACACTGTATTGTTGCACGTAATCCGACTGAAGACTGAACAACCTTTCGTTTTTTTACAGTTCAAAACATATACAGACCTGTGAGCCACCACAGTTTCTGTCAAGGTCTAAAAGACAGCAGCTGCTCAGATTCATTCAGAATTTAATTCCAAATAATCTACGGTGCTGTGGTAAAACTTTTCTCTAAATTTCTTGGCCATTTCTGTGACATGTTGAAACTGCCTTTAAAAGCCAGTGCTCACGAACTCTAAGAGTTAAAACAAAAAGCACTTTCAGATTATAATGCTGCAATAATTCCGTCGCGTTGCTAGTCGTCAGCAAGTGGTTTGAACTGTACGCGTTAAAACGACATATTCAGTCACGTCACATCTTCGGCTTTTGAACAAATAAAGATCCCTTTCATTTCTTTGTTTTGTTTTCATGTCACTTCTGTATGCTTGCAAGGAATGAAACAAAGATGCAAACACCTGCCGCAAACAGATTAAATAACTGCATTTCTTCCAGCAGTCTTATAATTTTTCACCGTGGAGGTCACTGACAAAAGACTTTTAATTTTCATAAACGTCAGCAGCCCGGTCAAACAGTAAGCTTTCTGAAGGTATGACGCACGCTGATTCAAGTAATTTTGGGGGTAAAGATGTGACCCAAAAATTTTTGTTCTGAAACCATGGCATTCAATTTTCGAGGAAATATTACAAGTCAGTTCAGAAGAAACCCAGCTGCCCTGTCAAGCCAGAAAACGACATGGTTTTAACTTACGTGCCAACCGCCGGCATTAAACAATTTTTCTTCCACAAAAAAAAAAAAAACACAACTGAAGAACCTGAAACACATCTCGACGCCAAACTCTCAAACGCTTTCTGTTGAATTCTTAGAATATTGGATTCTGCTTTTTGTTCATACATTACGTTAAGAAATACCAGATATATACAGCTAGGAACATTACACACACACACACACACACACACACACACACACACACACACACGCACGCATGCACGAACGCACGCACGCACACACACGCACGCACGCACGCACGCGCACGCACACACACACACACACACACACACACACACACACACACACACACTCCAAATCTTTTTTTTTGAACGCAGCAGTAATAAAGAACGTATTTGTATCCCTTTTAAAACAAAAAGATGAAAGCCCAACAATTGTACGTTTGAACATCTCAGTACACGCCCACTGGTACAGGTCAAAGGTCCCCCAAGACATATGTCAGTTATTTTGAATTTTGTTTTATCGTGTTACTGTTTGTTTGTTTTTTTTTTTTTCTTAAACGAGCCTGAGCTAGTTCATTGCCAGCTCAAACATAACTCTTGTCCCATCCTTTGTGTGGTATTATACCATGGATCCCATGAAACGACATTAAAAAAAAAACCGCAGACAGTGGAGAACACTGGGAACATGGTTCACACTGCTCATGTACCACCAGACGGAAAGTAGAACACAGCCCAAAGGGAACATGATCCTGCCCATGGTGATGGGGGCGAACAGAATAAACTTGTTTTAAAATGATAGTGATTATGCACCGCCAAAAAAAAACAAACAAAAAAAAAAAAAAAAAAAAAAAAAAAAAAAAACCGTAGACAAACGAACCACAAGATTTTTTTTTGGGACATGTGACTCGTTTGTGTGATGCGTTTTGTCTTGCGAGCCTACGTTTTTTTTTTTTTTTTTTTTTTTTTTTTTTTTTTTTTTTTTTTTTTTAAGCGGTGAGTTATCACTAACATTTAAAATATGTTCAGATTTCCGCCTGCACTCGCCTCACTTTGCAGCCAGAATGAACTCGGGAAGAATGACTCTGGTCGTCTTTCAGCAGATGGAAAGAAGAGAAACAGATCACAGGGAATACTAGAAACTCGATCCAGTCCGTGTTGCGTCTGACAAGAAGCAGAACACAGACCCTGGGAAACGCTGAGCCTATGATCATCTCCATGCTCCTTCACCCAGAAAGAAATCAGACCCTGGGGAAGACTGGTCACATGATCTTGTTCATTGGTCTACCACACACACTCACACACACGCACATACATGCACACACACACGCACACACGCACGCACGCATGCACGCACGCACGCACACACACACACACACACACACACACACACACACACACACACACAGGCGCGTTCGCACGCGCGCGCGCGCGCGCACACACACACACACACACACACACACACACACACACACACACACACACACATACGCTCACAAAGCTTGGTGAACATAAGAAACAGGAATCTGTCCATGTTCTATCAGACAAGAAAAGTTTGTGTCCTACCCGGCGGGTGACGGGGTGTCCAGAGGCAGGCTTGAAGGAGAAACAGTCTGACAGGTAGATGGAGGAGAGGAGGGTGGCCAGCTCCTCGTCCACCTCTACCCCCTCCCCTTTCTGAAAGAACAAGGGCACACTTGTATTACTTTGTATTTTCTTTTAGAAAGGACAGACACACATACATCTGCTTTCTGTTCTTTGTGTGGTTGGACTGGCAAATACCTGGAAAAAAAACACCTGTATCACTTTACATACCATTCGCAAAAAGGCACACACACACACACACACAGACACGCGCGCGCGCGCGCACGCACGCACGCACACACGTGTGCATACTCAAACATAATGCACGGGCACACAAACAGACACTGTTACGAAATTACTTGCTGCCACTATTTTCTCACTCCTGACCCACTCCCACCTCCAAGCATTCTCTCTCTGTGTGTGTGTGTGTGTGTGTGTGTGTGTGTGTGTGTGTGTGTGTGTGTGTGTGTGTGTGTGTGTGTGTGTGTGTGAACAATGAACAAGATCATGTGACCATTACCCTTACGTCTATGCCATACTGCTGGTGTACATGTCCAATATATGTCCATAAATACCTACCTCCCCTCCTTTCCTTCTCCTCTCCAACACCCCCCACCATCCCCACTAACCCCCCTCCCTCCACTTTCTCTCTCTCTCTCTCCTCTCTCTCTCTCTCTCTCTCTCTCTCTCTCTCTCTCTCTCTCTCTCTCTCTCCTCTCAAGCAACCAACCATCAGTGGCAAAAAAAAAAAAATCATCTCTGACAGAACATTCTTCTCACAGCTAAACATATCTGCTGCAGTACGTCAGAGCGACCTCCACTGTGCTCCCTTTTCCCCTTCCCCATCCCCACTCCCATTAAGGCAATGACAGCAGAGTGGCCCTGTCTTGAGGTTACCTCGTGTACATTACAGGCGGTGCAGACACTCACCTTGGTCTTTTAACTGCACCTGTTTTTTTTTGTCTCTGATGAATTGAGGAACATGCACGTGTTTCTCGTTACGTATTCAGTAACAAGGCTGATGGGGACTCTTCTTTTCAGGCATGCCAAAAGCTACTCGAGTTTACCCTCAGTGTTTTCTGTGAGCTAACCACGCTGGCCGTGAATCTCGTGTTATCAGCCCAGGATTATCCAACAGTTTACACCAGCCTGCACGCACCTGTGAGTAGCCTCTCTGATAGCCTTTTCAAGTTGAGGGACTGGGTGCACGTTGGATTGTTTAGCTTAATCAAACTGTCGCGTGTTTATCTGTTGACACGCTGTCAATTTTCCTGCCACAAGTTTGGTGATGCAGTTTCCCCATCAAACAGGTGCACACCAAAAGAGCATCAAGCTGGCAAAAGGCCATTATCAGGGGAAAAAAACGAATAGACAAGGTGTAGTTTAAATGATGAGTGCTCATCTCGCCACTCTGAGATCTTGTTGACATTTTCACTGAACTGTGCCTACAGGACTGCAATGAAGGGCGTCTATTTTCTGACATTTGTGTCCCGGCAATGCTTCGTTTCAAGGAATTATTCTGTTGCAGTTTTATTCTAACTTTTACCAGTGTGTTTTACCTCTTATGGTGATTCATACCTTTGCTTGCACTCAAAGAGTTGATTTCAAGTGAGTATCTGAGCAAATTTCAATAGTGCGTTGCAGTAATCTATCAAACCACCCAGTTATTTGACACATTTGTAGACTGATTTCCCTTCAACTGGTTAACTCAGTTTCGCATTGTCTTTTGACAATCCACTCTCATGCTGTGTAGGGTGTTAGAGTGGAGACCGACCATTTTACATATGTTACGTTTAGGTAAGTCGTTTATGCCAGCTGGGGTCTCACACTTTCCTGCAAGTTCTGAGAGCAAGTGTGCGGAAACGTTTAGCCAGAGCTCAGGGTATGCATAGTCAACATCAGTCTCTGTTGATGTGGTGGACTTGACAGCCAATGAGACCAACAAGCCAACCTCAGTGGAGACATAACTCTTTTACCAAAAAGGCACACAATCTCTCCATTCTGGTTGCAGGTTATTATAATATAATTGTTATCATGAATACTTATATAGCGCCTATCGTCGGCTAGAGATCAAGCTCTAAGCGCTTTACCATCCACATTCGCTTACACAACGGGCTGCATACCTGGGTAGTGCCGACTGAAGAGCTGTCAGCTGGCGCTTCATTCACTCGTTTCCCGTGTCATTCAGTCAATATCGTTCCCTCTTTTTTTACCTTACTTCCTCATTCTTGCCATTTATCATGCAGGGTGTATGCTTTGTGTAACGTGTCATCCCTACCAACGACCAAAACTGGCCTTTTCTTCCGAAAGTTGACTGGATTTTACGTGTGTGAATGATGTCATGCGTGCGTTCACACACGGAACCTCGGTTCATAGTCTCATTCCAAGGTTAGATACGAACTGCTATATCCCACGACCAGCACCTTACCTAAAAACGGATGGACAGTGTATGCTCTAACTACCACCCAAACACTTGCTGATGAACAAGTGGGTTGGGCCCACCTGAGAGAAGGGAAAGTGCTATTCTGTTTTTCCTCTCAACTTTCATTTCTATGTTCATTTATGTTTCCCAAGTATAGTTGTGTGTAGGAAAATCCACTTCACTCGTGTCAGTTCTTTCATTGTTCTTGCCCAATCTCTCATCGTTATCATTGTTGCCATTCTGACATTTCTGGAGTACAAACTCTCTTAAGTGCACAAGCTATGGGAAATTTCAGTATAAGGTATTCCTCAGCATCTCTGACGATCACAAAACAAAGGTTTTTTGATGTACTGGTACTGCTGAACTGCTCCTTCCAACAGTAAGTCAGAGCGTGAAAGCAAACTTCAGTGTCAGCTTGCCCTATCACATTTAAATGGGAGGTCTCCCAGAGTCCTATCACTAGACAACCAAATCTGTTACCACTATCTGCCACACACACACACACACACACACACACACACACACACACACACACACACACACACACTTTCATTTGCAGATAATCCACAGTGAGATGGAACCCAACAAAAATCGACATAAGAACCACGTAAATGCAAAAAAAATGAATCAAGTGGTATACTTCTGATATAAGTTCTGCTCTCACATTTGTGTTCCAAAATTTTTAGAGCTTGCAGGACTGATTTTGAATCAACACAAAGTATAGTATTTGAAATACAGGAAATCGAAAATCAAGAAGAAAGTTTAACGCCCATAATAATGGCGACAAGTTCCGCAGTAAATATGGAAATATTCTTACCAAGGTGGTAGCCTTTCTCTATGTTTAAGGATGGAATTATGAATGCTGAACCAGACAAATGATTGTCTAGGACAGAACCATCTGTATAGATTTTAAGGTGATTTATATGTTTTCATTTATATGTGACTTAACATACGTGGCAGCAAGGGTCCATCACTTTTTCTTAAACTTGTATAGTCTATGTCACAATTTGCTCTACTAACTCCCATTCCGGGATAGTGCTAAAAGACACCCGAGGAGCTACGTTTTGAGGTGCAGTGACTGCTTTTGTAAATAAGTAAGATGTGTATGAGGCTATCGATTTTAGAGAATCAATTTTTTTGTGCCCGTTTAGGAAAATTTATTTCTGATTTTAATTCAGTTTCACTGGTATTAAGATTTTGTAGTGTATGACTTCTTAAAATATATTTTGTAGATGCAAGTTTCATATTTTCTTCAAAAGGCAGTATTCCGATCTCCATATACGTTCTTAACGTTGATGTATGAACCGGGACCCAAGAGCTATCTTGTAAGCTTTACTATCTATACTCTGCAACTTTTTAATTAAATATTTTGGTGCTGAAAAAAAAGTCTCCTGGGCATAGGATAGTTTTGATCGTACAAGCGCAGTAGCTAAATGTGTTAATACTTTACTGTCTTTACCCCAGGATTGTTGACTCACCATTTTCAAGAAATTAAAGTTTTGCTACCTTTTGTTAGAATAGTTTGTATGTGATAATTCCAGCCCAATCTAGAAGTTAAATGTACTCCTAAAACTTTTACAACTTGTTTACATTCAAGGCACAATCCATCTATTTGAAATGAGGGCAAAGGATTAGGATCATAGCCAGTATTGAACAGAACCATATGCGATTTTTCAGCTGAAAGGGTCAATCCATTTTCAGTCATGTACTTACTAATTTTATCTAGTTCATTTTTATATATCTTTTTAAATATAGTTGATTGATCTAACTGCTGTGTGACGTTTTAAAGTAACTTTCATCCATATGCAGATATCATCCGCATATTGTACTAGTTCAACAGTTTTTGATAATGATTTAGGAAGATCATGGACAATTTAGCCAAAAAGGCTGCTATCACTGGAACTGATTTAACAAAGATATACATTCCTTTATCCTTACATGAGAGTTATAGTCTTTTAAAAGACGCAGCCTGGAACTCTATTTTAAAAGAAGGGAAAAGGCACACAGAGAAACAAAAAGGGGATATTATTTAACAAGATATCAGACAATAAAACAGGTATCAAGAATCTCTACAAAGAGAGGATTTTAAAACGTTTGATTTTTAGATTGAGGCTCGATGCCTTTAAAAAAAAACAAATTCTGTAAACATGTGACTTGTATTTGTGGCCAGCAAATCACTCCCGTTCCATACTTTTTTGTGCGATAAAATAAAACCCTATTTACCTGCTTGGTTGTTTAACACTGAACCGTCGATGTCAGTCTTTGAAGACGTCATCTCTAACGAATCGAACATTTTTGAAGTTGTTCAAGGACTGATTAAGAGCCCAATTAGACATTTACTTTAACGTCTATGTTATTTACCCAGCCTTGGTGTCAGTTGCTTACTTAGTGTTTCTTTTAAAGTTTTGGATTCAGTTATCTGGTGTCTTTTTTTTGTTTTGTTTTTTTTTTTTTAATCTAGGCCTAATTGCATTATACATACCTACGTACGCCCCAAATCAGCACCAACCGTTCACATGCATACACCCCAAAAAACACATGCACACACACACACATAACACTACATACTGTCTAAGATCACTGTTAGGTGGATAGACGTTAAATCAAAGAACGAACGAGCACACACACACACACACACACACACACACACACACACACACACACACACACACACACACACACACACTCACTCACTCTCTCACACTCACTCACACACCTTGAAGGTGATCCGAATCCCAGGGGAAAGCATCTGGATGTCAGTGATGCCGCCATTGTAGGTGACGAGTGCAGGCCCTTTCTTAGCCCCTTTGGCACGTGAAGGATCCAGTTTGAACAGCCGCCACCCAGCTGTTATGTACCGTCTGTGTCCTAAGAACACACATGTCTGGTGGATACAGAGAACCCAAGAACTCAACGATATCAATACATAGGCCACATCATCAGGTACAACAATACGTTTTGCAAAATACAGCTGACACAATATGTCACACTGC
>JADBJO010005988.1:132500-146040 GCA_016801955.1 Conus betulinus | reverse complement strand
TATATTATTCCACTCACCCCTGGTCATGTCCTGAAACTGAGAGCAGAAATGAAACGAAAACAGACCCTTATTTCTACTACTGATGTTTATATATAAAAAGAAGTGCAATTCCTCACAGTGACTTTTTCCACCAAGGAAGTGAATCAAATACACAACATGTTACTTCAAGTTAAAAAAAAAAGGGGCCAGACACTGGACGTCAAGCAAATATGACAGAAGGCGAGCACTTTCCCTAAACGATTGTATGACAAAACCACCCACCAAAAGCTCCAAAGACTAGAAGACAATCAAGACCTTATGGCAGCTGAGTTAAGTCATTTTCAAAATACATTGATCTCCCATCTAGAAGACATCAAAACATATTTAAAAATGAAATTAAGCATCATATCACTCAAAAACTGAAAAATCTTCATAAAAAAATAGAGGTTGTAAAGGAACATATTTCCAATTAGAAAACCAGATAATAACTTTGGGCAAAGAAAACATTCCTTGAAAACACAAATAGGAACTCTTCAGTCAAAACTTAAACTTATGATGGAGAAAGGTCCTACCTCAACAACTTCAACTCAATATGAAGTGCAGCACTCCCACCCAGTGGAAACAAGGAGAGAATTTACTCCTGTTATTGAAGATTCTCCAAATCAAACGAGTGACAAAAACACTCGAAAGTGAAGCACCAAGTAGCGCTGTAATTTATTTCAAAGAAATATCTGAAGATAGTGTATCTCTAAAACAAACAGTCTAGAACACACATATCACTAACAACTCCTGTGTCAACTCAAAATCGTTTTGAAATTTTAGAGGAAGAAAACTGTACCTGTGAAAAACAAGAAAGTGGTGAATTCAGTGAAAGCAGTGCTGATCCTGGAGATAACAATGCTTCCCAACACAGTTTAAGAAATCAAACACCCACACGACAGAGATCACCTTCGCAAGTGTTTAACGAAATTAAGATTCCTGACAACATTTCTTCAGTCCTCATCGGAGATTCTGTTTTAAGATTTATTGATCCAAGACGGTTGGGGAACTGAAGAAGATCGGGTGTTTAAAGTGTGCATTCCGGGAATGACAGTACAGAACATGATCCAGTGGCTTCATTCATTGCCCGATAAGCTCACACCCATGTCCAACACATGATTGTTCATGTTGGGGTCAACGATTGTCCGGCTGGCCCAGTGTCTGCTAAACAGTGGACAGAACTGATTACTCTGTGCAAAAAATCTTTTCCGTCAGCCTGTATCACGTTCAGTTCTATCATTCCAGCACGAGGACGCCATGTTCTGAATAATGCGATCTCCCCCTCCAACAGAACCTTGCACTCAGCCTGTAATACATCTAAAATTAATTTGATTGATAATCATGACACTTTTATTACAAAAAATGGTGCTCCAAGACTCGCTTTATACAAAGACTTTGTCCATCTTAGTCTAAAGGGAACCGCAAAGCTCGCTGTTAACTTTATGAAGTACTTGCCACGTTTCTTCCGTTACAACTTTGGCCCAACACCCTGTAGGGGCTTTTCCCACCTCGAAGACAACCCAGAAGTAATCAGCAAGTAGAAGAGCTTTCAGATGCCTTCCACAACACACTACATAGTGGCAGGATGGACTCTCGTGCTGAACCGAGTCGACCCTCTGGTCATAGCAGCAACGTTCCTGGCGTCCCATCCATCACTTCCATGGCCCACTATCCCCTGCTGCCATCCCGGAGAGATGGTGGACCATTCAACGACAGGCTGTATCCAGTTCATCCTGAGGGTCCTGTTCCTGTACGTCCTGCTCCTGCACTGCAGCAATTGGACGCCATGGACCAGACCGTTCAGCCTTCCTTTCACAGACTTCCCCAGGACAGAGGCAATCTGTCTGTCCAGGAAACGCATGGTGTCCCTTTTCCTTTGTGCTCCAACTCACCCCATTATATACCCATTCCAAGGACCCTGGTACCCCTTTACGTCACACCCATACCCCTCTTCCCTGTATTCACCTTCAGTCATGGGTGACCAAACTCGTACAGCTATCCCAAACCATCTGCAATTACTCCATGACCCGCGTGTAGCTGTGCCACCCCCCAATACCTGGTACCCTGAAGGTTTACCGACACAACCCGGACAATACGCCCTTCAGCTGATGAACATGGCATCACAGCTTTTTCACCAACAAAGACCTCAGTAACAGAGTGGTTGCATTCACATGGTGCGCTCTCGTGCGCGCGTTTGTGTGTGTAGTGTGTGTGTGTGTGTGTGGGGGGGGGGGGGGGGGGAGTGCGTGTGTACATACGTGTGTGCGTACACGGATGTGCGCACCTATAACGCCTTTTTTTATTTGAGTAAAAATCGTTTTTTTTCCATGACAATCGACATCGATATATCAAGTGTGAACGTTAGTATGGTGAATGTGTGGTTTTTTGATATCGGACCTGGGAACTTGAAGTGACTTGTGCCTGGTGACTAATTTTGGATCCTTGAATCTTGAAGTTGGCGGACTGCGATAATTCTGTTGTACTTTATATGCTTTTCTTACTGCATTTTTTTCTGGTTTGAAGATTCTTGTATTTGTCTGCTATTCTGTTGGTACATCAATATATAGATATATTTTTCCTATCTGAGTGAATGCGTGTATGAATGTAATAGATTATTTTGTAAGGAACCTTTTTCTTTTTTTCATTTTTGTCATTGAACTCAATTGCTGTTGTAGTATAGAAGATATAGTGTGTGCAGTGTGTATCTAGTAACGCTGAAGTCGGTGTTCACTTATCCGAACTATTTATCCTTCCTTTTTTTTTTTTTTTTTTTTTTTTTTTTTTTTTTTAAACTCTTTGAGCTTTTCTATAACTCAGATATACATTGCATTACTTGTTGTATATATACATTCTAAATCTGAAAAACTTTTCTAGATTTATTGAACTTATTCCCAAACGATTTGCAAGATGTCTTTAACATTAGATACGTGGCCATTAAAACAAGGACTTCGAGTAGGCTACTTGAACATTAACAATGCAACAAATAAGAAAGACGATATTGCAACTATTCTTCACAACAGTGGTAACAATTTTCATGTATTTTGTTTCGCAGAATCCCGTTTGTCCTCGCAAATAACTGATGCCGATATGAATATGCCAGGATATCATATAATTCGACTAGATCCACATAAACCCAAAACCACAGGCATACTATTGTATGTTGCATCTTCGTTAAACTACAAAAAAAACTGAATAATCTAGAAAATTATGACATTGAATCTCTGTATGGATTGAAATCAGCATGAAAAACAGCAAACCACTAATCATAGGATTTATGTACAGAAATCCATCAGAAACTACTACAGACTGGCAAGAAAAATTTAGTGTCCTTATGGATGAAGTAACGATGCTAAGTTTTGAAACTGTAATTTTGGGAGATTTTAATATAGATTTAATGAAACCCAAACCAAAGTGGCATCAAAACTACACTTTACACGGCCTACAACAACTTATTGACAAACCAACCCGTGTAACTGAACATTCAAGTACCTTAATTGATCACATTTACACAAACACAAGACAACCTATTATTGAAGTATGTGCTCCACCATGTGGATGTAGTGACCATAATCCTGTTTGTCTTACTTGGTACAAAACCCGTATTAAAGTTCCAAAGGTAGGGCATAAGATTATATATTATAGAAGCTTTAGAAACTTTAAAGAAGAAGATTTCCCTTTCAGACCTTGCCACGGCACAGATGGATTATATATATCAAATAAGAGATCCTGATGAAGCAGCTGAATATTGGATCAGTACATTTACTTCTGTATATAACAAGCATGCTCCATTCATAAAGAAAAGAGTCAAACAAGAAACAAAACCACCGTGGATAACAAAAGAAATTGATATAGAAATTAATAAAAGAAATCATTTAAGCAATTTCGGAACAAGTAAAGAATTTCGAAAACAAAGAAATATAGTAAACTCAATGAAACGAAAATCTAAACGCAATTACTTCCAAAAGATGTTAATTTCTACAAAGGATTCACGTCAGATCTGGAAAGCTATCAACATGTTGAATAATAAACAGGTATCAAGAAGTCAGCAAATTCTTACAGACGTATCTGCAGATCAGTTAAACAAACAACTATTTGCAAACATCAAAGATAAAATCATATTACATGACAGGTCCAGTGAAAATGATCTTAGCCACTTAAAACATTACCTTGATTCAAAGAATATTTACTTTCCTTTTACTCTCCAACCAATGACAGTATTGGATGTCAGTGAAAGTTTCTCATCTTTAAAACAATCTGGTGCACGCGATTTAGACGTTTTAGACTAAAAGTTTTGCCCAGATAACTAAAAAATTTGTGCTAAAAGTTTCATGCCGAACAATGATCTCTGACAAACCACAATGCTAACCTTATTTTCTTCATAACAATTTGTGCATAGATAAAGCAAAGTGCTTTCCTTATTTGTTTCATGTTTGTTGCACCTGAAGAAGACCTAAGAGGTTGAAACGCAAATGTGGTTTGTCTTGTGACTCGTTTGTCATTTATTTAAGATTTGTTTAGTTTTCCGCCTGCAGTCGTTTCAATTGCAACTAGATCTAATTTGTGCATAGATAAACAACCTTTCCTTTAAAATTTAAGGAAGCTAAAGTCATATCTCCATAAATCTGGTGAACATCAAATCCATCAAATTATCGACCTGTTTCTATTTTATCTGCTTTATCTAAACCTATTGAAAAACACATGCAAAAGTCCCTCTATTCTTACCTTGCTAAAAATAATTTACTCAATGAAGATCAGTCTGGTTTCCGTGAAAATCATTCCTGCCATACAGCCCTCATACAGCTTGTTGATAGCCTTCTATGCAGTATAAATGAAAATAAATTTACTGGTATTCTTTTTATAGACTTTGAAAAAGCGTTTGATGTTATAAATCATCCACTCCTACTGCGCAAATTAGAACTGTATAAATTAAATCCAGAATTCATTAATCTCTTGTCTTCTTTTCTATGTAACAGAAAACAAGCAGTAACAGTTAACAACAAAATGTCAAACTTTTTGCCTGTCAAATACGGAGTACCACAAGGCTCTGTATTAGGTCCTCTTCTGTTTTCTATCTATATCAATGATTTACCTTTTTATGTTAAATGTAAGTGTGAAATGTTTGCCGATGATACATCACTCTATTCCAGTGATTCAGACACCCATAGACTAGCAAACAAACTACAAGATAATATTCATGGACTTACTGAATGGACCCAACTGAATCATATGTCCTTAAATGCAAACAAGACCAAATGTATGTATGTATGTATGTGCTCGACAAAAAAGGCAAAGAATGAAGTCAAAATTTCAACCATTGTTTATATCTGATAAACAAATTGAAGAAGTAGAGTCACATAAAATGCTAGGTGTAATAATTGATAAGGATCTATCGTGGACTGACCATACGAAGTCACTGGGAAAACGTCTTTCAACAAAATTGCTTCAGCTAGCCAAGATTAAGAATTTCCTTGATACCCATTCTCGTAAGCTTTTCTTCTGTGCTCACGTTTTATCAATAATTGATTATGCATCGACATTATGGGACAGCTGCAGTGAAACCAACTTAAAAATGATTCATCGAATGTACAAAAGAGCACTAAAATTAGTGTTGTTAAAATCAAGCACTCTGACTACAGAAGATTATAAAAAAAATAATATATTAACTTTCCACAACAGACTTTTGTTCAATAAGGCAGTTTGTATGCATAATGTTATATACGGCAATGCTCCTAAAAAGATAAGCGACACGTTTAAAACTAACATCCATAGACACAATCATTTTTTTTTTATCTATTCCTAGACCAAGAAATAATCTTTATAAATCTAGTTTTTTATACTCTGGTGGAAATGTATGGAACAAGTTACCAACACGCTTTAAAAGTATAAACAATAAAATCCAGTTTAAAAATAATCTGAAAAGGTATCTCATGAATGGTTCATAACTTATATTTTCCCCCAACCCTTTGAAATAAGGTTTTATGGTTTTTCATATGTATGCATATGTATATGTATATCTATGTACATGCTCGTGCATAAGTGTGTGTGCCTCAAAGGAAAGGGTATGTCAGTGTCGATAGTATTTTGGAGTATACATACCGTGCACATTTGTGAAGACAATGTACATATTGTATATAACCAATCTCTCTCTCTCTCTCTCTCTCTCTCTCTCTCTCTCTCTCTCTCTCTCTCTCTCTCTCTTTCTGTGTAATTTCACCTTCTCATTTGTACACTCCCTATCTCCCCCCCCCCCCCCCCCCATCCATTTCTTCTCTGGTTTCTATTTGTTGTTATCTCTGACTTTCATAAATTTCTGTGATTATTCGTCGTTTCACACACACACACCCCTCTTCCCCGCACCTGACTCGGTTGTCTCCGCATCCTCGTTCGTCTTCGCAGTCTGTCTGTCTGTCTAACTGATTTTTTTTTTTTTAATTTTCAATATTTTCACTGTTTTAATTGTAACACGCATCTGTCTATCTATCTGTCTACCGCTTCCTCCCTCTCTCTTTAGTGGCCTCTGTTCATTATATCAGCAGGTCAAGGTACTACAAAAGCCAGCTATATTGGAAATACTTTTTCACTCCCTTCAACAGTGGTAACATGGCTGGCATGTATTTTAATTTGTGGTTTGATTAGATCAGTTTAGGCTAGTGCTTGAGAGAGCCCCAGCTTCCCCCCCCCCCCCCCCCCCCCTCCCTGTCTTTTTTTGAATGGTAGATGGTATGCAAGTTTGTTATGATTAGACCTATTCCAAGGCCTAACCAGTATGTGTTGATGCACAGGTCAGGCACCTTACAACAATACAAGTCTTGCACATGAGACCCAGTTCTTACGTCTTTCCTTTACCTTTATTATGCTGCTGTTCCTTATCAAGTTATGATCTAGCTGTAAAATGTGTGAATATGTGCTGTTGTGCATTTGCACTGGTCTACATACTACAACGTTCCTTGATGGAACAGGAGCAGAGTGAATTGTAGAATCTTGATCAGTTGTGTTTTAGTCCTGTGCACTTTTAGAGCATAGTAGATTGCGTAGTTCTCGTTTGGCCATCAGTCATGATTGGCGAGTGCTGATCATGATTGATGTTCACCCCTGCGCCACGGTGAGGCAGAGAACTTCCGACTTCTGCAGGGGAACCATCAGTGTCACCTGAATCAAAGTCAAAGTGACACTGTAACCTGAATAAAGGTCGAGGTCACTGCGTCTCAAAGTGAACGTCTGGGTCTGATGGTAATGTAATCTAGCTACTCTCCATTTGTTTGACTTGTGTCAGATTTCCTGTCACTGGAAAGAAGGTCAGGGTGACATTGTGACCAGAATGAAGGTCATGGTTATGGTGGCCGAGAATTAAGGTCTAGGTCTGATGATTCATCTGACCTGGCTATTCCTGTGTCTACTTTTCACCTCTGTCAGGTCTTATGGTGATCAGCTTACCTTTATTATTTATTTATCACTACAAGATTGAATGGCCAGGTGAAATAGTGACCGAGAATAAAGGTCTGGGTCTCATAGTTACTTTACATTAGTAGTCTGTATTACGATAATGTTCAACATGTTTCCCAAGTTTACCTTTATCATAGTCACCATGGCAAAGGTCATGTTGATATTGATAACTAGAGTAAAAATCTGAATCTTATCTCTCCAATTAACATTTCTGTTGCTAAAAATATTTCAGAATATCTGCGACAAAATAACCCATGTGAAAGGTCTGAATCTGACAAATCTATTCTTCATAATTCCTATCAGTAAACAGTTGTGAGTTTATCAGATTTATCATCACCAGCATAAAGGTCATGGTAACAATTTTACCCCAAATAAAGGTTTGGGTTATCTGTCAGTCTTGTTTATTAACAGTGTACAATTTATCTTTATCTATCAGCAAAATGAAAGTTAGTGTGACACTCGGAATAAGGTCCGTGTCCGATAGTACCTTAGCTGATCTTATCTATGAGAACAAAAAATCTTAGACTTATTTCTATCCAAGAATACTACATAATATATATTTTAGACTTATTACTATCAAGAATACTATATATAGAGGCAGTTAACCTTAGACAAATCACCTTGTAGAAATACTACATTAAATTAAACTTAGACTATCACCACAGAAGAATACTATATCATAGCAGCAAGTAGCCATAGGCTACCACCACCAAATACTACATAACATGATCTAACCTTAGTCTATAACCCACAAGAATACTACATTACAATAGTCATTAATCTCAGCCTAATCACCACACAAGAATACTAAAGTCTGAAAGGCATGGAGCTCCCTCAAAGTGTTTTCAAGTCTAAACTACAATGCCCTATACTGAGATTCTAAACCTAAACGGGATACCTTGGCGATGCAGTCGCTGAACTCTCGCGACCAGTCGTCGACCATGGGCTGCTCGTTACGAGCCTCCAGAGCCATCTCCTCCTCATAGTCCAGCAGGTCATCAGGGTCTGCGGGGGTGTCTGACAGGTCCAGGATCAGTCGTGTGTCCCTCTTTGGCACATGGGCTAGCTGGCAGACTGGACCCTGAAAAGGAACAGAGGAAACAGAAAAACTGACCTGGGTACCCCACTGTTCTTCCCCCTCTTCCATGCTCTCCTGACTGTCCTGGGCTGGCTCCCCTGACTGCTGCAGCTGCTGCCCAACCCTGGCCTCCTCCTGCAACAAAAACACAAGACTGATCTTCCACACTGAAGTCAACCCTCTGCTGCTTCTCCCTCTCCTCCAGCTCCTGGCGTATCTGCTGGATCTGAAGCAAAATGAAATCAGACATGATGAAAATAAGATATGACACACAGCGCCACACAAACAGTAACAGCACAACACCAAGTATCTACTGATGTGAAACCCAGAGCATACAACACAACAGCACAAAAAAAAGACAGACACAGTAACCAACCAGACAGCTGGACAACCACCTGCCCCCCAAAAGCACAACAAACAGGCACAACAGAACGAAGTTTGCAGAGAGCTAGGATCCTCTACAAAGTCTGCCTCACATGTAAAATTCCTCAGATCTTCGTCAAACTGCACACACACCAACAAAACGCACAGATTAAGGAACGAATATCACCAAAATCTCACGACAAAAACGATAGAAAAACAGTCAAAAACTGAAAAAAAAAAAATCGCAGACCACAGTGGAAACTGTCAACCAAGCGCAAGGCAAAATGGCTTCTTGATTATGACGTTATCTTCGTGCGGGCTGATGGGAATGACATTGTTGTGTTCGTGAAAAAATGAAGGTCTCCGTTTCAACGAGAGTAACCGAGATCTACCGAGACTTGCTGATTTCGATCCAAACTTGCTGAAACAACTGCCTCCCAAACAGTATAAGATGCAGTTGTTCGATGTGATAGTTGAACAAAGTAACACACACAAAAGTGAAAAGTAACTTTTATGTTATACATAATATGACACCAGATAAGAGGAGATCTAATGCAAATTAAAAAAAAATTTCAATAACCTAGATGATACTGATCAAGCATTTTTTTTTTTAACCTGCACTAACCATATAGCCGGTAACAGTTGTGACAAAGTACAAATACAACAATTTAATACTAATACAAGGAAATATTCCTTCAGCCAGAGGATATCATTCATTTGGAATAAACAAACTCCTAACATCAAACGTGCGCCAAATACTAACTCTTTTATCTTATCGACAAGCATAAAACAATTACTGATATCATGTTCGACTTTAATGGTCGAAAATAAAAATTGGCTCGCTACAGACCTGACCAATAAACGAGTACACTAAGAACGGGCATTTAAAGCCACGAGGCTATGATGAAATAAATCATTGCCCCTAAACCTGAACCTGAACCTGGGGCAGATACAACCAGCCGTGTCTCCCTGATGAGTTCCGACCCAGCGGACGAAAGGCCTCGGAGCAGGCAATACAAATATATCTGTCCTCAAAAGGGATTGCGATGGTTCCCTTATGCAGCTAGTGAAGAGTTTTCATATCTACAATATATTTTTTCTTAAATTCATGTTCCCAGTTTCTCCATCTTCAACCTTCCACCCCCCCCCCCCTTCCTTAAGTCCAAAGTTTTGCCAAGTTATTACTATGAAGACAATTAAGTTGTTGGCCTGCGCTTGTCCCCCCCCCCCCCCCCCCCCCCCCCCCCCCCCCCCACTATTATTATTGTTTGTCTTTGTATTTGTCTGACTTTATTCAGTTTGAAAGGCTGCGCCAGTCTTGAATAAAAGTTGCTCTGTGTTAGGTTTCCTTATGGGAGCAAAAACTACCCCACTTGTTTACTGTTTATTGTTTACTGTTCCCTGCCTCATTTCATTTCCAATTTCCTGAACCTGGATGTTTAACAAATTTGTATTGACAATGCACAACACGACACTTTCCCAGATAGCTGTTAGCAGCAGAAACGAGAAGTTGAATGAACAGCGGCGATTTCTTGCTGGGCAGAAATGGATTCTTTTTCTTTCTGTTCCACTCCATCCCCCCTCTCTGTTTCTTTCTCTTCTTTTTAATGATCAGATGTGTCTGATCATGACACCCTTCTCTCATGAAACAATGAGTGTAAATTGACACAGTGACCATCCTCCTCCCTATTCCCTCCTGTCCACCTATCCCCTCAAGCGAATTGAAGTTTTGGGGTAGGCTACATATCAAAACTTACTTTCACGGGTAGGGAGAGAGGAAGAGAAGGTATTTATCGTGCATTCTTACATTTCATGGCTGTATTAAAAGGAGCCACAAAGTCATCTTAAAACAAAAAAAACTGAAATAAACTAAACAAATAAAAAATGGACCACGAAAGAAGCGAACAGCTAAGTAGAAAAAGTCATGAGATTGTTAGATAGGATATTGTTTTCCACATGAGAAACCATTTACGGCCACAGTGGTGGAAATCCTCTTTAAGGTGCGCGGTTAAGGGGTTTTATGGGGTGTGGTGAGGGATGAGAGGGGGGGGGGGGGGGGGGGGGGGGAGGAGGGTCTTGTGCAGCTTGCGCCATTCTTGTCATGATGAGGTCACGATGTCAGCAAATTAGTTTGTAACGCTTTCAGTCCGATGACGTCTTACCGTTCGGCCTGATGCTACAACGGATATGTGGTCTCATTCTTGTGTACATGTCCTATTCGTTCAGAAACAAATTCAAGAAAACAGTCAGGCACTGTGACTGAATCCAAATCATGTTAACACATGCACGCGCACAAGAAGGTGGGTGGATACAGTTTTTGTTTTAGTGTTTCTTCCGACGACCGTTCTCGTTTTTATAATTTCGTTTTAAGGAGAGCCAAAACTCAACTGCTGATATTGCAGAACGAACTATTGTAGCTTTCTATTCTGAGGTACTCTCCCTCTCTCTCTCTCTTTGACTCTCTGTCTCTCTCTCTCTGTCTCTGTCTCTCTCTCTCTCTCTCTCTCTCTCCATCATTTCTATCTTTCATCAGACCTGCAACCTTTTCCGTCACTATTTTGTGGCGATTCAGTGTTTTTTTCCCCTGATTATAAGCATCCTGAAAGAAACTAATCCGTCCTCAGCTGAAGCCAGTGGATGTTCCCTGTGCAAAGAAGGTAAAGATTTCCTTTCGTGTCCCGTTTCCCGTCAACATTTTACGACGAGTTTATGGGGAGTCGGGGGGGGGTCTTCCCTAATTATGAATAAAAAAAAATATCACAGAAACCAGTCTTTCCCGTAGTAAGTCAACAGGTGTGCTTTGTTCAAACCAGGGAAAGATTTCCTTTCGTAGTCTTTTTCTTCATCCTCTGCTGATGCCCGTCCCAGCCTCTCTCTCTCCCTTCCTCCTGTATTAGAGCTTCTTTCCATCAAAATAGTGAAACTGATTTGCTGAAATCCATAGACGTTTTATGTTTCCTTGTAATGATCCTTGCAAATGCTAGAGTGTTCTTATTTTCTGCATCCGAAAAGCCTGGTGTGTGTGATAGATGGTAGCGTTTGTCTGGGAGGGGGTAGAAAAGGAAATCTTTCCTTAAACTGGTCCGCCGTAATGTATGACAGAAGGAAGCTATGTGTCATTTTGTTGGTATTTTGAAATGCATGAAAATAGCCACGAACAAGGTTTGGTAGGGTACATGGTATGCTAAAACAGGAAATGAACGGAAAAATAACAGAGGGGTCTGATAAAATAAGGTTAATCAAGAAAGTGCCACAGCTTGCGGGTTGTTTTGTATATGATACACCAGATCTGTGAAAAAGTAAAACCTGAACGCAGGTTTTACAGCGAAGTAATGAAAATTGAAAGAGAAGGGGCGCTACTCTGTTGGCTGACCCATGCTCCACGTCGTCTCGTCATCTATTTATTTATTTATTTATTTTTTTTTTGCCAAAGTCTGTAGCTGCTGTTATTTTTAGGAGAATACTGTTGTACGATCAGTTGGCCGAAAATGTGTGGAAAGTGGAGAGTGATGTGTGTGGCGTTGTTTATGGTGGTTTTGACGATTTCTTCCGTGTTTTGTGTTAGTGAGCACCTACAAGACTGTTCCGCCATTTTGTCATATTCCCGTTAGTACCTTTTTCGTTACGACATGAAACACATCCAGTTTTTATTGACACAGAATTGTTCAGTGAACTGCATGAAGAAAGAAAGTTCACCACACAGAATAAAAAAACAGAAGAAAAACGGGGATCAAGAGGTGGAGTGAAAAACAGACTGAAACGACGAGGTTGGAATCATCCTCTGCCTGTGTTAACTTTGTCAAATGTGACGGCCTCCCACGAAATGAAAAAGATAAATCGCGCAGGGCTGATCGCCGCTGCTGGCAAGGAAGATTGGTGACGATCATTTTGGGGTAAAATGAGATTCTTGCACCAACATATAGGGAAACCATTAAAGCATATTATGTTTCACTGATTTTACCTAAAATTAAGCAAGAAATGTGATTTAAATTAATTTTTTTCACTGCGTGCCATCGATTTTAAGCAGCACCGATTGCAAACAGTTACTCATTTTTAGCAGATAATCGAGTGCACATCCCTTGCAGAACCCTTGGCGTGTTGCACATCATTCGTAAGCTCGGTGTGTCTATTTTTAGAATTGGGTGTAGGCTTTGACAGAATGCTAACCTTTAGAAAGCATGTTGAGAATATTGTTCTTAAATGCAAAAAAAAAAAAGGCTTATCTGCCATGAAAGCAATGGCAGCTAAAGGAATTGAACAGCGCCATCTCTACCGACTGTATCACACGCACTTGTACTCAGTGTGATGGATTATGGATTAGGGCTTACAACACTGTCCAACAGCAACCTTTTCAATTAGAAAGAATTCACAATGAAGCAATGAGATTGATCCTGGGAACCACAAAGGACACGCCAGTTCGAACTATGCGAAACCTCTGCTCGACCTTCCTTCAATGCAGACAAGACACAAGCTGGAACAGGTGAAGGCATATTTCAGAGCCCTTGAAAATCCCCAAAACCCACTTCATGCGGCGGTCAAGGAAACAAAAGGCACTCGGCTAGGACGTGGAAAATCATGGATGGGACAGGCAGAAGACAGTATACAGCTTGTGTGCCAGTTAGCAGAAGTCAAAGAAAC
>JADBJO010005988.1:97500-117500 GCA_016801955.1 Conus betulinus | reverse complement strand
GCCATCATCAAAATTCACATTTTACAAGTTATAAACAAGTATGTCATTAAAAATATTCCACTCTTTCTACTGTGCTCGGTCATTCCTTGTCAATTCATTTATCCATCTTGTGTCAGTCTATATATATATATATATATATATATATATATATATATATATATATATATATATATATATATATATATATATATCAAACACGTGCACGCACACATCCTACCACCCTTACCCACCCCAGACCACCCCAGATACACACACACCACACCAATACAGAATCACACTGACACACCCCGCCAAAATAGAGTCACACACACACACACACACACACACACACACACACACACACACACCACACACACACACATATGCGCACATCACCACAACACCACTATCACATATGCAATATTAACCACACTTAAATAAACACTCTAACTGTAAAAACAGAATGCTCCAAGATAAGCTCAAAGTTAAGTATAAAAAAGAAAAAAAAATAGCACCATTCAAAAGATCAATAATATTGCAAAATGTATAATTACTTTAAATGTAAAAGCAACCTGCAGAGTTAAATACAAATCAGGAATAAAAGATTTACTGCTAAGTAAGATCTTTGAAGTAGAGAGAGAGAGAGAGAGAGAGAGAGAGAGAGAGAGAGAGAGAGAGAGAGAGAGAGAGAGAGAGAGAGAAGGCAGATAATAATCTAGGGGTGTGAAAAAATTGGTAACAGACTTGTATGAACATTTTAACATAAAAACATAACATTCCCTATTAAACCAAATACGGAATAAAAGAGCACAAAAATTTCAATGGCAAGAAATTATAT
Organism: Conus betulinus; assembly: GCA_016801955.1. NCBI lineage: Eukaryota > Metazoa > Mollusca > Gastropoda > Neogastropoda > Conidae > Conus > Conus betulinus. The sequence continues at coordinate 116,683 of JADBJO010005988.1, read as the reverse complement.
TACAAAATGTATGATTGATTAAACAGTAAAAAGAATACAATCAAGTAAAGATATTTGTGTAAAACGGCTTGGATGGCGGGTGTGTGTGTGTGTGTGTGTGTGTGTGTGTGTGTGTGTGTGTGTGTGTGTGTGTGTGTGTGTGTGTGGGGGTACACACACACACACACACACACACACACACACACACACACACACACACACACACACACACACACACATTATTATCATTATTATCATTATTATTGTTCTTGTTTTGTTGTTGTTGATAGGATTTGTGTTGTTCTTGTTGTTGTTATTGCAATGATTACTATTCTCATCATTTTCTTGTTAATCCTTGAATTATATATGACTTAATTGTCTTCTTTTACTGCTTAAATAATCATACTTTTCTGTGATATCATGGCATGGTGCAGTAAACTGTTGTTCTCATTTATTCTTTACTGGGAATGGCATGTTGTATTGTTAGATTATGTAGATATATATGTGTGTGTATATGTGTGTGTGTTTGTATATGTATGTATGTATGTATGTATGTATATGTATATATATATATATATATATATATATATATATATATATATATATATATATATATATATATATATAAAATGCTGAACAGTTAAGTAGTGGGGGAAAACAAGTGCAGGCTAACAATTCTTCAGTCGTTATAGTAATGACTTGGCAAAGATTTTAACTTTTAGGGAACAAAAATTGAAGATGAAGAACATAGGGAATGTATTATAATAAATATGAGAATCTGTTCACTAGCTGCGTGCGTGCGTGCGTGCGTGTGTGCGTGCGTGCGTGTGTGTGTGTAAAAGAAATGTTTTTGTCACAATTTTGTACGGGGAGGGCTGAAAATGATAGATTGACACGTCTCATGGGTGGCAGAAAGCAGGTGAAATGGTTGTTCATTAAACAAAAAAATGTATTGTTTGATGACAATAATGTGTCTTTTCTATACCAGTGTTAATAGCGTTGAACTTAAGGATTCACTCGCGTGTATCGCTACTTTTTCTTTTATTCTGTCAAACGGTGCTGGAAACATCCTCCAAAGGATTAAAGGATTTTGTTCTTTTGCGGTCTACTCACGCTTCAAAAAGGTTGTGTGTGTGTGTGTGTGTGTGTGTGTGTGTGTGTGTGTGTGTGTGTGTGTGTGTGTGTGTGTTCATGCGTGCGTGCGTGCGTGCGTGCGTGCATGTGTGTGTGTGTGTGTGTGTGTGTGTGTGTGCGCTGCAGTGCACTTGCGTGTGTGCGTGCGCGCACGCGCGCACGTGTGTGTGTGTGTGTGTGTGTGTGTGTGTGTGTGTGTGTGTATGCGTGTGTGTGTGCGCGCGCGCGCGCGCATGTGTGTATGTGTGCGTATGCGTGCGCACGCGCGCGCACAATTCCTGTCCCAGTAACGCACGGTCATTCACCTGAAACAGGCTGTGCAGCATATTGTGTTTGTCGGTAAGCGTCCATCCCTCTTTGTTAGCTTGCCCTGGTTCAGGGTGATTTCTTCTTCCTGCGGCGTGTATTTCCTTGGCAAACTTTGAGGAGTATATGGCTTACGCGCACCCCCATTCTTTCCGCTAAACGCTGTGTGGAGATGTGCTAGCGTGTCATGCGGAGTCTATGACTGGTGCGGTCACGATTTGGGGTCCCCTTTTCCCCCCCCCCCCCCCCCACCTCCCCCCCCCCCCCCCCCCCCCCCCGCCATGATCCCCAGCTCATCTCCCCTACTCCTGTCCTTTCAGCTATGGTTGTCCTAGCATTAGTTGTGAATATACAACGGTATAGTGTGAAGATTTTTGGGAGACACAAAGTTTTATTCGTTCAGGAGGGATCGAGCAAGCCGACGCAGGTAAATTTGTCAATGTCTGTCTGTCTGTCTGTCTGTCTGTTGTCTATCTGTCTCTCAGTCAGTTTGTCTCTCCGTCTCCATCTCAGTCAGTTTGTCTCTCGTTCTCCATCGCTCCTCCTGTCCCTCCTCGTCCCCCGTCCCTCTCCTCTTCTGTTCTAACTGTCCATGCCTCCCCCCTCTCTGTCTCTCTCTCTCTACTTTCTTCTTTCTGTTTGTCTGTCTGTCTGTCTGTCAGTGTGTATGCTTCTCACTCTCTCTGTCTCTGTCTGGTCTGTCCTGTCCGTCCTGGTCTTGTCTGTCTGTCTGTCTGTCTGTCTGTCTGTCTATCTGTCTGTCGTCCTGTCTGTTTTGCCTGTCTGTCTGTCCGTATGTCTGTCGGTGTTTGGTCTCGTCTTCCTGTCTGTCTTTCTGTCCGTCCGTCTGCCTCTCTCTCATTCTCTCCGGCTTTCTATTTTTTTTTTTACCCCCAACCTGTATGTTCCTGCCCTGCCGTCTGTCTGTCCGTCCGTCCGTCCCGTCTGTCTGTCTCATCTTTTCTCTCTCTCCGTCTCTGTTTTTGTCTTCTGTCCGTCAGTCTGTCCGTCTGTCTGTCTGTTTGTCTGTCTGTCTCTCTGCTCCTGCTTTTTTTTCTTTATTGTCCTTTGTGTCCGTTTCTCCTCTTCTGTTTTCCTTTTCTCTCATCCTCTCCTCTCTCTCTTCTCCCTCTCTCTCATCCTCTCTCATCTCCTCACTCCCTTCTCTCTCTCTACTCCTCACCCTCGCCTCCATCTCGTCCGCCTCCTCTCTCTTCTCGCTCTCCTCCTCTCTCTCTCTCTCTCTCCCTCTCTCTCTCTCTCTCTCTCTCTCTCTCTCTCCTCAATCAGTGATATTTTATCAGTGATCTTCCATTGCTAAGACAGAATCCAGTGTCTTGTTGTTGGGTGATCTTTTTTGTTTTGGCCGATGACCTCATTCTCTCTCTTCTCCTCTCTCCCTCTCTCTCCTCTCCTCTCTCTCTCTCTCAATCAGTGATATTATCAGTGATCTTCCATTGCTAAGACAGAATCCAGTGTCTTGTTGGGTGATCTTTTTTTTCTCTCCTCTTTTGCCGATGACCTCTCATTCTCTCGCTCTCTCTCTCCCTCTCTCTCTCTCCTCTCTTCCCCTCTCTCTGATCTTCTCCTCTCTCCGTCTCTCTCTCTCTTCTCTCAATCTCGCCGATCTTCTCCTCCTCTCTCTCCTCTCTGTTCCTCAGTGATTCTCTTGCTCTCCCTCTCTTCTCTCTCTCTCTCTCCTCTCTCTCTCTCAATCAGTGATATTTATCATGATCTTCCATTGCTATACAGAATCCAGTGTCTTGTTGGGCGATCTTTTTCTGCTTCCTGACTCTCTCTTCTCTCCTCTCTCTTCTTTGCGCTCTCTCTCTCTCTCTCTCTCTCTCTCTCTCTCTCTTCTCTCTCTCTCTTCTCGCAACGGACTTACTGACATTAAAAAACAAACAAACAAAAAACACTCTCTACAGCAAGGCTTGAATGATTCCTCTGCTTAGTGCCATTCTAATTCTTTGACTCTTCATCCTAAGAAGACGATAAGCATGGCGATAACTCCTAGACGAAAACACGGAACTCAATGTCTCAGTCTGAGAGGGCTACACCATAGAACAAGTGCATAATCCCGGGAGTTATAGTATATATATATATATATATATATATATATATATATATATATATATATATATATATAATGCTGAACAACCAAGTAGTGGGGGAAAACAAGTGCAAGGTTAACAATTCTTCCATCATTATAGTAATGACTTGGCAAAGATTTGAAATTTTTTAAGGAAAAAAAATTATATTGAAAATGAAATAAATAGGAAAATGTATATCGTAAATATGAAAATCCCTTCACTAGCTGCATGAGAAACTATTGCAATCCCTCTCGAAGACAGATCTATATGTGTCGCCTGCTCCGAGGGAAACTATTGCCCTTTATATATATATATATATATATATATATATATATATATATATATATATATGCTATATATAATGCTGAACAATTAAGTAGTGGGAGAAAACAAGTGCAGGTTAACAATTCTTCCATCATTATAGTAATGACTTGGCAAAGATTTGAAATATAGAAAAAAATGAAGATAAATTAAATGGGAAAATGTATATCATAACTATGAAAACCCTTCACTAGCTGCATGAGGAAACTATCGCAATCCCTCTCGAAGACAGACCTATATGTATCGCCCTGCTCCGAGGCCTTTCGTCCGCTGGATCGGACTCATCAGGGAGACACGGCCATTGGGTCTGTGGCTCTGGCCGCCAAATAGGGACACAAAACGGTCCATAATTCACCCCCAAACCGCCAAGGGTTCGTAAAAGAATCCAACAAGCACCCCCAAAGCAGCCAGCAAAAAGGTATAGAATATATATAAAACAAATGTATATATATATATATACACACACACACACACACACACACACACACACACACACACACACACACACATATATATATATATATATATATATATATATATAGAGAGAGAGAGAGAGAGAGAGAGAGAGATTTAGATAGATAGATATACCCGCACTCTGAGACTGCGATGTAAAGTGTAAAAAAAAAACAAAAAAAAACACTATGTTCAATGCCACAAAAAGAGTAATTAAAAAAAAAAAAAAAATTCCTGAACAGCCTCAAAGAAGCAAGCTAAATGGATCATAATGCACAAACAGGACTATGTTCAATGCCACAAAAAGAGAACGAAGATCATTCTGTCAGAATATTCCTGAACAGCCTCAAAGAAGCAAGCTAAATGGATCATAATGCCCTTTTAAACAGGACTAGACTTTTACTTACCTACGCACAAAGTACACAATAATCTGGCGCCACAAGACCTCAAGAGCATCTATACTTACTTGTTAGGGCCTCGTGAGGATATTGCTTTTGCAGTTACATTCTACATCGTACTCGAATAGACATGTTTAAAAGTAGATTTGCGTTTTTTCAGTTGCAGTGCATTCGCTTGTTAAGTCCTGTCTTCAAAACATGAATTGTGCGCTTGCCTATCCACGTTCTCAGAAAAAAAAGAGAACTTGGAAGCATCTCATACAGACTGGAAAGCATCTCATACAGACTGGATCGGAAAGCATCTCATCCAGACTGGAAAGCATCTCATACAGACTGGAAAGTATCTCATACAGACGGAAAGCATCTCATACAGACCGGAAAGCACATCATACAGACAGGAAAGCATCTCATACAGACTGAAAAGCATCTCATACAGACGGGAAAGCATCTCATAAACGAGTGTGGATTGTAAAAGCGCTTAGAGCTTGGTCTCTAGCCGAGAATAGGCGCGATATGAGCGGAAATTATTATTATTATTGTTATTATTATTATTATTATTATTATCTCATACAGATCTCATCCCGAGGGAAAGCATTAATCAGATAGGAAAGCATCTCATACAGACGGGGAAGCATCTCAACAGAGGGGAAAGCATTTATACAGACAGATAGGAAATAGCATTTTCAGCATGGCAGCAACTGAAAGCGTTTGAACAGACTGGAAAGCAGCTGTTCTCATTTATCCTACGATGAAAGCGGAAGGCGACAACAGCTCTCTTCAGCACGATGCGGATGATAACTCTTTGTGAAACACAGCGAACTGAGCGGAAAGCTGTTATTATTATGCGGATCGTTACTGTTCCCCCTCTTTTCCTACAGATAATAACTGCTTTCCCGTTTTTTTTTCCTACAGACGATAACTGTTTTCCCGCTTTCTTACGGATAATAACTGCTTTTATCGCTTTTCCTGCAGATGACAACTGTTTCCCCGTTTTTTCCTACAGATGATAACTGTGTTTCCCCGCTTTTTCCTACAGATGATAACTGTTTTCTCCGCTTTTTTTTCCTACAGATGATAGCTGTTTTCTCACTTTTCCTACAGATAATAACTGTTTCCCCCTCTTTTCCGACAGATAATAACTGTTTTCCGGCCTTTTCCTACAGATGATAACTGTTTTCCCGCTTTTTTTCCTCCCCCCTACAGATGATAACTGTTTCCCCGTTTTTTTTTCCTACAGATGATAACTGTTTTTCCCGCTTTTTCCTACAGATGATAACTGTTTTCTCCGCCGCTTTTTCCTACAGATGATAGCTGTTTTCCTCACTTTTCCTACAGATAATAACTGTTTTCCCTCTTTTTCCGACAGATAATAACTGTTTTCCGGCCTTTTCCTACAGATGATAACTGTTTTTTCCCGCTTTTCCCTACAGATGATAACTGTTTCCCCGTTTTTTCCCTACAGATGATAACTGTTTTCCCGCTTTTCCCTACAGATGATAACTGTTTTCCCGCTTTTTCCTACAGATGATAACTGTTTTCCCGCTTTTTTACAGATGATAGCTGTTTTCGCACTTTTTCCACAGATAATAACCGTTTTCCTCTTTTCCGACAGATAATAACTGTTTTCCCTCTTTTCTTTTCTTTTTTTTTTTTCCCAAAAAAGGGTGATTTTAATCAAATGAAGGGTGATTTTAATCAGCTGACAGGAGCGCAGAAAGCGGACAGTGCGCAGATGATTGTATGAAAACAGATCATAAACATATCAATCATATATCAAACTCATAATTATATATGACTAAGATTGAGGGAAGAAAAACGGGGAGAAAAAACCCCTTAGAGAGCACCACCCCTCTGTACGCATCCACCAACCTTTCAATATTTTATCAGCATAATTTCAGTTTTTTTTTTTTTTTCTCTCTCTCTCTCTCTCTCTCTCTCTACCCCCCCCCCTCCCCCCCCCCCCTTCTCTTTCCTCAACATCGCACAGTTGAACTCGTGTGAAAAGAAAAACTAGCATAGAATATCAACGTTCATTTTCAGTGGGAAATGGTAAACAATATAAATAATAACCAAAAAAAAAAAAAAAAAAACCCTTTAATGGGAAAAAGGATTTCCTTCCCACTCAGCTAGCCCCACCCCCCTTCCCCCGAATCACACACACACACACACACACACACACACACACACACACACACACACACACACACACACACACATTAATTGTTCTATGTCTGTAGATACGTCAAAAAACTCCCTCTCTTTCATTTTTCACCTCCACCTCACATCCCATAATTTCAATTGTCCTGTAATACTAATAAGGCTAACATTCATGTTTTGTTATGTGGCACATACCATAGTAGTAAAACAGTGAAAGAGAATATCTGTGAGATAAAAGTGATTTGAATGAAGTAATAGTTTCCATCTAAGGGCCCTTGTTTTTGTTCATCATTTAGCAGAGGTAATACTTTCAGGGCTGCGTTGTTTCTCTAGTCCTTTGTAACAAAAACGGGCACACTATAGCATCGAGTAAAGAAAAAAAAAAACGTATCATCAAGGACCACTTAATCATTAAGTAACACTGAATACAGTAAACCATTGTTTTTCAAACTCAGAATGGCGCATTTCTAAACTATGCTTATATTTTTCGGTGCGATAGTTGTATTTGAGTTCTCTATAAAAAAGCTGTCACGGTTGTCTAATTTTATTAATCCTACGTTTGTAGATAAAGAATTTTGCCCATAAGATAATGATATACAGAATTTCATCGATTTTGGTTTTTTCCGTCTGTTCCAAACAAAATTAATTGAACGTTAAAGGATAATCTTTCACAAACACGACATTTTCTTTTCATAGATATTTCTAATTCCATCCAAAAGTTTGTGTGCGAAGTCACAGTTCCAAAGATAGTGGTAGATCGAATCTAATTCGTCATTACAGAAACTACATTTATCGCTCTCGACTAGGCCCATTTCTTCAATACATTATTTGTAACCAATATTCTGTAGCAAATTCTAATCTGGAACCATGGAACCATTTTAATTTAACTTCTTTTTGACTTGCCAGTCTACCACAGAATTTAACTTTCTTTGCCAATTAAAGAGTGGTTTGATAATACCGACAAGTATTTTTCCAACCAGTATTTTATAGTATGGTTTTGAGCCTTTTTTAACGCTGCTTATCATTTAATCGCTTTCGGAATATTCTTTTTACTGCTTGAATGGAACTTAGATAGTGTAAGTAATTTACTCTCAAAATTCCATTTCTGGCAAAATTCATCATAATTCAAACAGCTTCCATTATCACCAACAATATCTTTTACTAAGAAACACATTCTTGGCAAGTCCCAGGTTGTGAAACAAAAAATCATTATTGTTGATTTTGAATTTTAAGTTGTGAAAAAATAGGTTCTGATAAAATTTCCTCTTCGTTATCTAAATCTATGTGCTGTGTGAATTTTTTCGTAGGCTAAAAATACAAATTCGGCTTTCTTTCAGAAGTGTAGTTTGCATTTACTCTTTATAAATTTTTTAGACCCGTAACAGCGTATATATAGTTTATTTCTGGGCACATGTGTTCGAGTATGTGTTTCCATTTTGAAGTTCCTGAAAGCAGCCCTTCTCAACCATGACAACTTCAGTGCATGCACAAAGGCTTGTATGTCAGGTATTCCTATTCCTCCTTGCTCAACATTTTTGCACTGAATATTGTTCGCCTTATTTTGTTCTGTTTTGCCATCCCACACAAATTCGAAGCACATTTTTTGCAGTTGTTTCAACTCATTTTCCGGTGGGTTAGGGCAGAAATCCATAAGAAAGATTAATTTGTAAAGAATCAAAGACTTTAGTACCGCAACCCTACCCAAAGGAGTACATGTTCTTTTTGCCCAGATTTTTAAACAAAGTCCTGTTAACTTCAGCAAATTTATCTTTTTTATACATTAATCTCTGTTAAATTTGTTATCTCGTTTGAAAACCAGAGTCCCAGAATTTTAAATTTTGGGGATTCCATTGCATATGTTTGTTGTGTATAGATGTGTCTCTGCTGAATGTTTCCTGTTTCCTAGCCAAACGTTTGTAGTTTTCTCAAATTTAGCTTTAGGGTTTCCCCCTTCCAGATATATTTTCAAATCCATTTAACCCCTTTCACATCCTCTCTGTATTTCAAAATGTCTTGACATTTTCCCATTTACTATAACGTAAGACCTGATATCGTTATAAAATGCAGATACCCATTTACATATGTCATCTCCAAACCCAAATTTGTTTAATACTTTTTTCATGAAATTCCAATCTACTGAGTCGAAAGCTTTTTCAAAATCAATTGATACAAGTAATCCGGGCAAGTTCCTTATTTATTTCTAAATAATGCATCATGTCGTATAAAGTCTTAAACTGTCTCCAATATATCTTCCTGGTACGAAGCCTGTCTGATCTTCATTTACAATTTTTCGGTAGTATGGTTTTTTATGCGGTTTGCGATGCATGCTGATCCGATTTTGTATGTCACATTTAATAGTGTAATTGGTCGCCAATTTTTCAAATATTCCCTTGGTTTATCACCTTTCGGTAAACATATTATTATGCCTTCCCGTTGCGTTATAGACATTTTCCCGTTATGAAAACCTTCATTGATGGAGCGAACTACAAAGTCCCCTATCTGTTGCCAAAAGAACTTGAAAAAATTAACCGTCATGCCGTCCGATCCTGGGCTTTTATCATTCTTCATATTTTCTATTGCCTGTGCTGCTTCTTTCTTAGTTATAAATTCCTTCTAATTTGTCAGCTTCTTCTTTTTCTAATTTTGTAAAGCTGTGACATAGTCATTTAGATTAACATCCTGAGTTCTTCGTTCTTCGTAAAGTTTTTCATAAAAAGATGTGGTTTCATCTAACATTTCTTTGTTTCTAACAAAACGCGTCCTTTATTTGTTACTAATTTTGACATTTGTTTGCTGACATAATGTCTTTTTTCCAGAGAGCAGAAATATTTCGTCACCTTTTCTCCTTGAGATGCCCATCTTGCTTTTGATCTGATAATAATTCCATCCATTCTAGCTTTTCTTAGATCTTCCATTTTTTTTTTTTTCCTCCTCTAAACAAACTCTATCATTGTCACTTTTCTTTTGCTTTGCTTCCAAGTATTGTATCTCTTTCTCTAGATTTTCTTCCTTCACATTTTGCTCTCTCTTTCTTTTTGATAGAATATGCTATGGTTTTCGCTCTTATTTCCATTAAAAGGGTGTCAAGAAATAATTGGTCGGTTACACTCAATTGAACTTCATGATTCGGGATAAAATCAATTTTTTTCTCTTACATAAACTAAAACCGCGTATTGTTCTTTTACAATTTGTATAGTTTCCTTAACAAGTTCAACATATTTTTTATCTCTTAAAAGCGAGGAATTGAATTTCCAATAAGTTTTGGATCGTTCTTCTTTTTTACATATGATTTCTATTGTTATAAGAGAATGATCACTTCGATAACCATAGAGAATGTCAGCATTCTTCACATTGGAAAGAAATGATTCAGAAACCAAAAAAAAAAAAAAATAAAACGGCTTTGTTGAAAGGGATTTAATCGTCTCCAAGTGTAGCGAAGAATTTCTGGATTATATTCTCTCCATATGTCTACTAATTCTAAATCTGACATCATTTCGAATACCTTTTCTTGTGCTTTAACATTATTGACGTGTTTGTAGTTGCAATAGTCTAAATTAGGATTCAACACAAGATTCCAGTCTCCAGCAATTATGATATTCGGTACATATAACTCTTCGATTTGGTTCTGCAAATTAGAGAAAAAAAGTTGGATCATCCCTGTTTGGTCCCGTATATGTTTACCAATCCTATTTGTTTTCCCATAGTGTTTATTACTAGATTATGTAGTTACCCCCACAGTCTTTGATGGTTTTTTTCTATCTTGAATTCGAAATTGTTGTTTAGTAAAATAGCTACACCTCTAGATCTGCTATTGTTTGACGAAAAAATGCACTCATACCCCCATTCTGCTCTAATCTGGCGTTCTAATTTTGACGAAAAATGTGTATCTTGAAGAAAGTATACGGAGTATTGTTTTTTGCCTTAAGTATTGAAAAACGTCTCTCCTTTTTCCAAAATCGGCTAGGCCCTGGCAGTTTAAGAGATGACAACGTAAAAACTACTCATTGCGTTTTATCAGTCCTAAACGGTGAAAAGCTCCTTTTAATTTAACATTAATAGTATTTTTGTGCCACTTACAGTTTTCCCAGATACGCAGTATGTAGTTTGTTAGCTTATCACCCCAGTCTTCATCATCATTTTGATAATCTCTTACATTCATCCTGTAGCACACGCACACACTCTTTCTGTCTTTTCTGTTTACAAACATTCGCTCGCACGGACATGTTACTGCGTTTTGTATGTTTAAGTTAAGTAGTCGACGTGTGTTAAACTGCTGACTATTTTTTCTAGCATGAAATAACATTATTACATTCACCACGATATCAAGCTACGTGTTGAATATATACACCACCAGAGTATGTATCCATAAAATTAATATCAATAATAGTAGTGATACTGACAACAGCACCACCAAAAACGACAATAACACTAATTGTTATCGTCATCATCATAATCATCACCACCACCATCACCACCTCCATCCTGATCATCATCAACATCGTCGTCACCCTCACTGACAACTTCATAGTAATATCCAAGGACAAATGGCACACTATAATAATAACAGTATCAGAAACGTGGTCAATGTCGGTGAAAGAAAAAAACTGCAATAACGACTTGAAAGTTGAACATGACCAAGATATCCTTCTCTATAATGAATTTCCACCAACCAGTGGAAGGGTGGGTCTTGTAGAGGAGGCACCGCGCGCTATATGAGGCGGATGTGCGTGAAGAACGGTTGATAGGGACCTGGAACGGGGGGGGAGGGGGGGGGGGGGGGCTAGAGGGGAGGGAGGGGGGGAGGGGAGGGACGAGGAAGGCAGGGGGGCGAAGGCGGGGGAGAGGGAACACGGGACGCGGGGAAGAGGAGCACAGGACGGAAAGGAACAAGATGGGGGAGGGGGGGGGGACGAGGAGGGAGCAGGGCGAAGGTGGGGAAGAGGAGCACGGGACGGAAAGGAATAAGAGAGAAGGGGGGGAGGGGAAGGGAGGGAGGGGAGGGGGACGAATGGCGGGTAAGAGGAGAACGGGATGGAAAGGGACAAGACAGAGGGGGGGGGGGGGGGGGGGGGGGGGGGACGAGGAGGGGCGAGGGGGGGGAAGAGGTGCACGGACGGAAAGTAACAAGACAGACAGGGGGGAGGGGGGGGGGGGAACAAGAAGGGGGGGGGGGGGGGGGGGGGGGGGGGGACGAGGAGTGGTAGGGGGGCGAGGGCGTCGAAGGGGAGCACGGAACGGAAAGGAACAAGACAATGGCAGGTTCCCATAGGGAAAAAAAAAAATTAGTGATAATGACAACAGCACCACCAACAACGACAATAACACTAATTGTTATCGTCATCATCATAAATCATCACCACCACCATCACCACCTCCATCCTGATCGTCATCAACATCGTCGTCACCCTCATTGACAACTTCATAGTAATATCCAAGGAAAAATGCACACTATAATAATAACAGTATAAAAAAAACGTGGTCAATGTCGGTGAAAGAAAAACTTTGCAATATCGACTTGAAAGTTGAACATGCCCAAGATATCCTTCTCTATAATGAATCTCCACCAACCAGTGTGGAAGGGTGGTCTTGTAGATGGACAGGAGAAAGGGGAAGAGGGGCACCGCGGGATATGAGGCAGATGTGCGTGAAGAATGATTGATAGGGACCTGGGATGGGGTGGGGGAGTGTTGGGAGGGGGGCTAGAGGGGGAGGGGGGGGGGGGGTGAGGGGTGGGAGGCGAGGAAGAGAGGGGGGCGAGGGCGGGGAAGAGGACACGGGACGGAAAGGAACAAGACAGGGGGGAGGGGAGGGGGGCGGGACGAGGAGGGGAGGGGGGCGCGAGGGCAGGGAAGAGGAGCACGGGACAGAAAGGAACAAGACAATGGCAGATTCCCAGGGAAAAAAAAAAAATAGTAATGATAATGACAACACCACCCAGCAACGACAATAACACTAATTGTCATCGTCATCATCATAATCATCACCACCACCATCACCACCTCCATCCTGATCATCATCAACATCGTCGTCACCCTCACTGACAACTTCATAGTAATATCCAAGCACAAATGGCAGACTATAATAATAACAATATCAAAAACGTGGTCAATGTCGTGAAAGGAAAACTTTGCAACATCGACTTGAAGTTAAACATGACCAAGATATCCTTCTCTATAATGAATCTCCACCGACCAGTGTGGAAGGGGTGGGTCTTGTAGATGGACAGGAGAGAGGGGAGGAGGAGGCACCACATATGAGGCGGAGGCGGATGTGCATGAAGAATGATTGATAGGGACCTGGGATGGGGGGGGGGGGGGGGAGGGGGGGGGGGGGGTGGGGAAGGGGGGGGGGGGGGGACAGAAGGAAGGGGAGGTGGACGAGGTTGGGGGGGGGGGAGGAGGACGGGACAGAAACGAACAAGACAGAGGAGGGGGGGGGAGGGAAACAAGACGGAGGGGGGGGGGGGGGGGGAGGAGGGGAGGGGGGCGAGGGCGGGGAAAGAGGAGCATGGGACGGAAAAGGAACAACACAATGGCAGATTCCCGGGAAAAAAAGGGCGATAATGGGGAAACAGGACACCACCAGCAACGACAATAACACTAATTGCTATCGTCGTCATCATAATCATCATCACCACCACCAGCACCACCACACATCCTGATCATCATCAACATCGTTGTCACCCTCACTGATAACTTCATAGTAATATCCAAGCAACAAATGGCAGACTATAATAATAACAATATCAAAAACGTGGTCAATGTCGTTGAAAGAAAAACTTTGCAATATCGACTTGAAAGTTGAACATGACCAAGACATCCTTCTCTATAATGAATCTCCACCGACCAGTGTGGAAGGGTGGGTCTTGTAGATGGACAGGAGAAAGGGGAGGAGGAGGCACCACAGGATATGAGGCGGATGTGCATGAAGAATGATTGATAGGGACCTGGGATGGGGTGGGGGGGGGGGGGGGGGGGGGAGGGTGGAGGGGGGGGGGGACGAGGAAGGGAGGTGGACGAGTTGGGGAAGAGGAGCACGGGACGGAAAAGGAACAAGACACAAGACGGGGGGAACAAGACAGGGGTGGGGGGAGGGGGGGGGGGAGGAGGGGGGGGGGGCGGGCGGGGAAGAGGAGCACGGGACTTAAAGGAACAAGACAGGGGGGGGGGGGGGGGGGGGGGGGGGGACGAGGCGAGGGCGGGGAAGAGGAGCATGGGGGACAGAAGGAACAAGACAGGGGGGGGGGGGGGGGGGGGGGGGGGGAGGAGGGGAAGGGGGCGAGGGGGGGGAAGGGAGGAAACATGGGACGGAAGGAACAAGACGGAGGTGGGGGGGGGGGGGGGGGGGAGGAGGGGAGGGGGGGCGAGGGCGGGGAGAGGAGGAGCATGGGACGGAAAGGGAGCAAGACAGAGGGGGGGGGGGGGGGGGGGGGGGGGACAAGGAGGGGAGGGGGACGAAGGCGGGAAGAGAGGAGCATGGGACGGAAAGGAACAAGACAGAGGAGGAGGGGGGGGGACGAGGAGGGGAGGGGGGGGCGAGGGTGAGGAAGAGGAACACGGGACGTAAAGGAACAAGTCAGACGGGGGAAAAGGAACAAGACAGAGGGGGGGGGGGGGGGGGGGGGGGGGGGGGGGGGAGGGGGCGAGGGGGCAAGGGAACGCGGGAAGAGGAGCACGGGACGGGGGAAAAGGAACAAGGCAATGGCAAATTCCCATAGGAAAGAAAAAAAAAAGTTAGTCTTTGATTCCCAAAGAGGAGCACGGGGACGGCAAGGAACAAGGCAATGCACATAGGAAAGAAAAAAAAAGTTAGTCTTTGATTCCCAAAACAGTCACCCCCCACCCCCCCCCCCCCCCCCCCCCCCCCCCCCCCCCCCCCCCCCCCCCCCCCCCCCCCATCCCGTGAAAAAAACAAAAAAAAACAAACAAACAAAAGACGGGTGTACGCACACTTCAGTCATCAGACAAGTCTGATCAAATTGCCAATCCCGTCCCCCACCCACCTCCCCATCACCGTTTGTCCATCCCATCAGAACCGTGTAGATTCCTTTTTTGAAGGGCTGGGAGGACTGATCACAAACCTGGGGATGGTTCACCGTCTGCTGGCGTTCCCGTGGACTGTCAGGCTTTACAGGGGAAGATGACTGATGGACTCTGGCATGGCTGGTCTCCATTGGATGTTGCTGTCCGGACATCCTTCCCTCCTTCGGCCGGTGGCCCGTGTCCGGAAGAGGGTCCCGGTAGCTGGGCCAGGGTCTGTTGCGGCGGGGGTCAGGTGGTGGGCCACGAAACTGCCTCGGTGTGCTCGTCCTCTGTTGACTGGAACTTCTCGGTCTTCTGTCGTCATGGTCCGAATTTGCTGTGTGAATCTGTCAGTGGTTGTAGTGTGGGCAGCTGGTTCCTCTAGAACACTAAAGTTTCCTTGAAGTATTTTCACGATTTTTGTTTTTTGAGTTGGGCGTAGATAGTGCCATCTTTAGTCCAGCAGTTCTGAACGTTAGCATTGTTTTTCACTTCTTGTAATCTCTTCATGTTAAGAGGAGTAAGGTCTTCTACTATTGTTTTTGTGTGTACCTTTCAGCAGTCGTCTTCTTTGTATAACTTCAGACTTGATTTTTCTCGACATGAATTTAACAATAATTGGGCGTGGTTTACTGTCACGTTTTTGTCCAACTCTGTGTGCAATGCTAATGTCTGCTGCGGATATGTGGTCAAAATGTAAGAGTTCTCTGATGAGTTTTATTACTTTCTGTTCACACTCCGTTATGGATTCGTAAGCAGTATCCGACTCTATTCCAAGAAAACGAACAGAATCCCTCCTCTGGTATTGTTCCAAATCATTTATTTTTTCTTTATCTGTTTGGGATGGTGCTTTTTAGATTTCTTACTTCGTCTTGTAAATCTTCCACAGCATCTTCGTTGTCTTCCAATTTAAGCTTCAGTCTATCGTTTTCCTCCTGAAGTGCAAAGATGTCACTTCGTAATTTTTCGAAAAGTTCAGAAATTTGTTCGGACAGTCGAGACTCACTGACCTCAACTTTGTTTTTTAATGTATTGAATTTTTCATTAATTGCCTTTTCAAGGTTAGTTAACTGTTCAGCAATGCCGTTTGTACCCCCACCTCTAACCTCAGTATATGTTTTTATTCATTTCTTCGGTCGCCATTTCTTCCGTTCCGCTAACAAACGCTCTCAAAGTCTTTGACCAGGTAACGATTCCGATCTTTTTTTTTGCTATTTTTTTGGTCTCTCCGAGTTTTCGATTGATCCAGAATCTTGAAAAGCGCTAGTTTTGTCAGACGACCGATTTTTTCTTTTACTTTTTGAAGGCATAACTAGTCCCCAGCCATTTAACTCGTGTTCACTGACTTCAGGAAGAGTATCCCAGTTGATCAAGAGGGAAAAAAGTAAAAAAAAAAAAAAAGAAAAAGAAAAACACACACACACACAGAAGACGGCAGGGAACCTATCTTCCCTCAAGCACAACTTGTCACAATTCGTCTTTTGCCAGCACACATCGTCGGATAATCGTTGTCACGAGTATATACAAACTTTATGATCACATTATTTGTCACATTTCACTTTGTAGTTAATTTGCAGTAACATGTCGAGATGAAGGGGTTACACTCGAAGCTTCATTTTGACTTCGGCAGAGCGACAAAGCGACACGTCCTTCTCCGTCGACGGTGAGCGAAGTTCTCCGTTTTCCCTCTTTTCCCTTAGGACCAAAATTGTGATGTTAAGATGACTATCCTGAGGATCACAGGTATTCTTCCAGGGATCACGATTTTCCTCTTTTTTTTTTTTTTCTCCCTTGAGGATAGGAACTGTTCTCTCTTGCAAAAAAAAAACCCAAAAAAAAAAAAAAAAAAAACATGGGGAAAATATTTTGCAGTCGCTATGGATAATACCGACGCCAATATATCCCCGAGAATAGGAAAACACTTCGAACCGCAGGGAAAACAAAAAAACAACAACAAAAAACAACAAGAACAACAACAAACAACAACGGGGAGACCAACCATTATCGTTAGGAAAACAGTTGTGACCCTTCGGATAGCACAACAGCTTAACCCGGTTTAGCTGACAGAGAATAATCAGTTAGTTTCAAAACGTGAGGTGACTGCAAGCGGAAACCGAAACAAATTTAACAAGAGAATTATGAGCGAGTCCGCCAGTCAACAGCAGCAAACAAATTAAAAGACAAAACACAACGCGTTTCGACCTCTTAGTCTTCTTCAAAGCAACGCCCATCTTGAGAAGATAAGGGATGGCTGCCCGTGTTTCGTTGTCCTTGTCCTGAATGTTGTTGATCCTGCCCAGAAGAAGACCTAAGAGGTCGAAACGTGTCGTGTTTGGTCTTGTAATTTGTTTGTTCCTTGTTTTCGGTGGTTCAATGATAATCATAATTTAAAAAAAGAAAGACTGATTGCTTTTTTTTTTTTTTTTTTCAAGGAGCAGCTGTAATCGGCTTAGGAAGCCAGCATGCTGCCATAACATTAAGGCATATGACAGGTCCTACCTCACTCGTGTAACATTAGCAAAACAAACAAACAAGAAGAAGAAGAACAACAACAACAAATCAGTGAAATATTATCCATATGAGCGACAGATTTATTGGGTCTAATTTTACAGCAGGGTTCGTCGGATCTGACCGTTAAAAACCGTGATTCTTGACAGATTGTCCGACTTGGATGAAATTTGGTATGTACATAGGCTTTAGCCCAGTGAGGACTTAAATACCAGTTTCAAAAGTGTACAACGGTTATATAACCGTTAAAAACCGTTATTTTGCCGTGATTTTTCATATATTGGTGGGTTTGAATGAAATTTGGTATATAGAAAGGTTGTCACACACATACATGGCACTTCCATATAGTGTTTCAAAATTTGACCGTCAAAAACCGTTGTTGTTTTTTTTGACAATATTGTCCGATCGGGATGAAATTTGATATGTACAGAGGTTTTATTCCAGTGAGGACTAAAATACCAGTTTCAAAAGTGTACATCGGTTAAATGAACGTTAAAACCGTTATTTTGCCGTGATTTGTTATCTCAGAAAGTACTTGGCCGATTTATAAGCGGTATGTAAAACTGGGAGTACGTCTATATGCTTTGCATCTTGTTTTTTTGGGGGGGAAGGGTAGTGGGAATGGGGGTGGGGGGGTGGGGATGGGGGGGGGGGTTCAAGAACTTAAGAGGAACGTGGGGATGGGCGTGGCGGGGAAACATGAACGGCACGAGGAGCTCGGTTTTGTAATTCTACCTTCTTCAGTCATTAGTTTCACTCTTCTCTAAGTCTTTTTTCTTCTTTTCGTTCACTTTGACGCTTCCTTTCTTCATATTGTGTGTGTGTGTGTGTGTGTGTGTGTGTGTGTGTGTGTGTGTGTGTGTGTGTGTGGTGTTCTGCTCAGACTGTTGCTGTATATCGTCAGCATTTTCGTGTTTTTCGAGTGCAGACCTCCCTCCCCCCCCCCCCCCCCCATTTTTTTTTTTTTTTTTTTTTTTTTAAGCTTTCTCCTCCTTAAGTGTTATTCTCGAGTCTGATTCTGCTTTATCAGCCGGCGGTAGGTTGACTGGGTTTTCTGTCGCTCTTTATCGCAATCTTTGCTTTCTATTACAAAAAGCATTCTCCTCATATTTTTTTGGATCGCCTTTGGGCCTTCAAGGCCCCCCTTCAAGGCCCCCCCCCCCCCCCCCCCCCCCCCCCCCCTCTTATTTTTCATGTGCCAGCCAATGACCAAAGTTTTCCACAGCAAGACCCGTTCTGAATCAGACAAACAGCGGCGAACAAAAACAAAGGGAACGTGAAAAATAACGACACAGTTAACGTTAAGGCATGACATAACAATAGATTATTAACCGAGAAAAATACAGATCAGCGTAAACGGTTTTACAAATGTTATTACGAAACGAGTTTAAGAAAATCCCGAAGTTTTACACGCAACTAATTCAGTTTATACAACCTAACCCCCACAGGATAAATCCCTTTTTTTTTGTGCGCCCAATTCGTATTTCCCTCTCTGAGAGAATTCCCATAAAATACCCCTCAAATTCCAGTGCTTGCACATTTAAGACAAAAAACAAACAAACAAACAAACACCAGGAAAACAAACAAACAACAACAAAAAAGCTTAACGAAAGAACATACGAAAGTATTCGAACACTGTTACACATTCACAAAAACCACATCTGCTGCCGCCGCAAACAAAAAAAGAAAAGAAAAAAAAAAATGAGACACCGCAGGGCGAATAAAGTAGGGAACTGGGACACGCAAACAACACTCTGCTCTCTCTCTCTCTCTCTCTCTCTCTCTCTCTCTCTCTCTCTCTCTCTGCCTTTAA
>JADBJO010005988.1:62500-87500 GCA_016801955.1 Conus betulinus | reverse complement strand
CTGTCGTTCCTGGCAGCCACTCATACAGCAAGGCGGTTACATCTGGATCTGCAGTAACACAGCCTAGAGACTCTGAAGACAGGGGGGCCGTGACATCAGCCACTGCGGAGACAGTCAAAGTGAGCAGAAAATACCCCTCATCTAAATGCCCTGTGATGAGAGAGCAAGAAAACACAAACATCAAGATAAGGGCTTCGACTTACAAAGGAGCACTGTTTGTTCTGGACACTAACAGCAAAGATCCTAGTGATGAAGAGAGCAAAGACGTCCCTGTCAGCTGTAATACAACTTTTCTTCTTCAGAACTGCCAGACTACATGAGCGAAAGAGATATGGGTCAAACAGAGCACAAACCGAGCAAGAGACGTCAGTTAAGACAAGCCAGTAGGGGCAAGTGAACGTAGGAAGACCGTAAGGGGTGACGCCAGTGAGCGAGATGTGAAGGCCATCGAGAATCGTCCTCACAGGGAGCAGAATGATGTTCTGAATCATCAGGCGTCCTCCATGACCTGCACCCGTTCCGGGCAACTTTCCGCGGACATGCTCCCCCACCACCCAATGTCTGCCAAGACACGCTCCCCTACCACCCAAATCTCTGCCAAACATGCTCCCCTACCACCCAAATCTCCGCCAGGACATACTCCCCTGACACCCAAATGTCTGCCAAGACATACTCCCCTATCACCCAAATGTCTGCAAAGACATACTCCCCTATCACCCCCAAATGTCTGCAAAAACATACTCCCCTATCACCCAAATGTCTGCCAAGACATACTCCCCCAACACCCAAATGTCTGCCAAGACATCTCCCTTCTACCCAAATGTCTGCCAGAGACTGCTCCCCTACCACCCAGAAGTCTGCCAAGACATGCTACTCTTCCACCCAAATGTCTGCCAAGACATCCTCCCCTACCACCCAAACGTCTACCAAGACATCGTCCCCAACCACCCAGATGTCTGCCAAAACATGCTCCCCTACCATCCAAATGTCTGCCAAGACATCGTCCCCAATCACCCAGATGTCTGCCAAAACATGCTCCCCTACCACCTAAATGTCTGCCAAGACATCCTCCCCTACCACCCAAATGTCTGCCAAAACATGTTCCCCTACCACCCAAATGTCTACCAAGACATCCTCCCCTACCACCCAAATGTCTGCCAAAACATGCTCCCCTACCATACAAATGTCTGCCAAAACATGCTCCCCTACCTCCCAAATGTCTGCCAAAACATGCTCCCCAACCACCCAAATGTCTGCCAAAACATGCTCCCCAACCACCAAAATGTCTACCAAGACATCCTCCCTACCATCCAAATGTCTGCCAAAACATGCTCGCCTACCACCCAAATGTCTGCCAAGGCGTCCTCCCCTACCACCCCAAAGTCTGCCAAGGCATTTTACTCTTCCACCCAAATGTCTACCAAGACATGCTCCCTACCACCCAAATGCCTGCCAAGACATCCTCCCCTACCACCCAAATGCCTGCCAAAACATGCTCCCCTACAAACCCAAATGCCTGCCAAGACATCCTTCCCTACCACCCAAATGTCTGCCAAAACATGCTCGCCTACCACCCAAATGTCTGCCAAAACATGCTCCCCTACAACCCAAATGCCTACCAAGACATCCTTCCCTACCACCCAAATGTCTGCCAAAGCATGCTCCCCTACCATCCAAACGTCTACCAAGACATCGTCCCCCCACCACCCAAATGTCTGCCAAAACATGCTCCCCTACCACCCAAATGTCTGCAAAGACATCCTTTTACTACCACCCAAATGTCTGCCAAGACATCCTTCCCTACCACCCAAATGTCTGCCAAAACATGCTCCCCTACCACCCAAATGTCTGCCAAAACATGCTCCCCTACCACCCAAATGTCTGCCAAGACATCCTCCCTACCACCCAAATGTCTGCCAAAACATGC
The DNA here is from genome assembly GCA_016801955.1 of Conus betulinus. Taxonomy (NCBI): domain Eukaryota; kingdom Metazoa; phylum Mollusca; class Gastropoda; order Neogastropoda; family Conidae; genus Conus; species Conus betulinus. Next base: position 85,573 of record JADBJO010005988.1, on the reverse strand, counting down.
TCCACTACCACCCAAATGTCTGCCAAAACATGCTCCCCTACCACCCAAATGTCTGCAAAGACATCCTTCCCTACCACCCAAATGTCTGCCAAGACATCCTTCCCTACACCCAAATGTCTGCCAAAACATGCTCCGCTATCCATACCCCCCAAATGTCTGGCAAAGACATGCTCTCCTAATACCCACATGTATTGCTCCTCTTCCACCCAAGTGTCTGCCAATACTTGCTCCTCTTCCACCCAAGTGTCTTCCAAGACTTGCTCCTCTTCCATCCAAGTGTCTGCCAAGACTTGCTCCTCCTCCACCCAAGTGTCTGCCAGAAATTTTCCTCTTCCACCCAATCGATCGGTTAAATGCAGAAGTGTCAGATTTAAACAAAGTTTTATTCCCCTGTCCATTGATTTCATGAACCGAGAAGATGTTTAATTGAAATCCAAATTCCTCTATATGATGTATGTCATATGTGAGAAAATGGGTAATGTGGCTAAATTATTGTTTATTTGCTGTGAATGTGTGTGACCACAAATTAATTTCTCAAATTGAGATAATAAAGTTTACTTGACTTGACTTGACTTGACTTGACTTGACAAGTGTCTGCCAAGACTCGCTCCTTTTCCACCCAAAGATCTGCCAAGACATGCTCCCCTACCACCCAAATATATGTCAAGACTTGCTCCTCTTCCACGCAAATGTCTTCCAAGACCTGCTCCTCTCCGAACCAAGAACCTACTGAGACCTGCGTCCCTTCCACCATCAGGCAAATAAACTCAACAAGAAGATCAGCTATCCCCAGATCGGATTTCAAACATAAACGCCAGCGCCGCAGCCTGCATTAAGAAGTCTTCGTTCTAAACAGAGCCGTTCCAAAGGCCACTTCCCGATCTACGGAAATATCATAGACTCGTTCAAAGTCTAGAAGGAGACGTTCAGTGACTCGGAAAGTTCATTCGACCAACAAATAGAATTCAGCTGGGCTTCCAATAGAAAAAAGAAACTCTGTTGAAATGTATTGAAACAGCATCTTCCCTTGTCCCTCTTCTTTTGATATCCTCGATTCATCAAAGAACATGAACACTCTCAACTACAACATTAATGGTTTGTTACCAAAGTTAGAAAAAAATCTGATATTACGCAATTAATTCTTCTTTCTCATGATTTTGTTTGCTTGATAGAAACGTTCGTGAGTTAAAATTTCGAATCAAACATCTCTAGTAAGTACTGCCTGTATGTGTCAAGGGCAAGAAATTATCCCATCATGACAGGTACTCTGGAGGTGTATTAGTAATGGTTCATAAGAAATATCAGAATTACGTTCAGCAACTAATCCTTAATACTGAAAACATAATTAAGCCATAGACAGAAGACATGGCCAGTACAACGCACGACACATGGTATGCACACAAACACACACATACACACACACACACACAGTGCATCTGTTATGTTCTTATGCTCAGGTATTACCAAATGACTGACCCAATCTTACCAAGCGGAATTTTTTTTGTCCTCCTCCCCCCCATCCCCCCCCCCCCCCCCCAAACAAACAAAAACCCTCTCCCCTCCTGCTACTGATCAACAGTGCAAATTTATGATTTGTCCCAATGGCGATTTTGCGCAAGACGATAGCTCAAAAGCGCGCCCTGGGATAAGTCAACAGAACTGGAAGTCCCAAAAGCGCAGACAGCTGACTCACGTGGAGTCAACAACAATAATGGTTTTATTGTATGCTGTGTTTGAGGGTTTTTTTTGTTAATATATATCTATGCGTTATATGGTAAATATTGTTATATAACATGCTGTGATAACACACACACACACACACACACACACACACACACACACACACACTCACTCACTCACACATACACGAACAAACAAACAAACAAACAAACAAGCAAGCAAACAAAAAAAACAAACAACACAAACAAACAAACAAACGGCACAAACCAGCAGCACTGCAACCTCACAACAGACCAGCGCACTTATAAATGATATGTGCTCAGGTTTCCTTCTGTCCCAGCTCGTGCTTTTGGACCAACCAAAATCCTCGCTTTTCCGACGTCACTGGCTTTCTGACATTCGCGCTATCGAGCTGCTCCCCGGCTTCCTTTCCCTCTCCCAGCAACCCTCCTATTCCCCCACACTCCGCCAGTTTTCTCCCCCCCCCCCCCCATCCCTCCCTCTCCTTTTTAAACACTGTTTCACTATCTAACTGTGTCGAGAAAGTGTCCGGTCCCGACTGCGTTGGAAACGTACGTGGAAAAGTATATTTCTCACGCGTTTCAGTTCAAATGCATCTCCCTCCTTTTCGGGATGCAGCACATCAGGCTTCCACAACATGGGATGTGAAGTGTGTGTCACCGCGCTCCATGTTGTTACACTTATACAACAGACTTTGAACCAGGTGGGTAGATGCACAGGAGCAAAGGTCCGTTTCATAAAAAAAAAAAAAAAAAAAAAAAAACAACAGAGCAAGCGCCACCTCTCTGCCTGGCTGACCTCCAAGTCTGCCCTGTCCACACTGCAACGGACTATTCAATACAAGGAACGGCCTGATCAGCCATCTTCGTACATACACCACTCAATGACAGCTGAAGTCGTGGTCATCTTTGTGAAGAACAGACAACAACGTACTAATACATCTGCCGTCATGAGCCTTCCACGCTTTCCTTTAGGCTCACTGTGTGGCTGGTTAGGCTGACTGTGACGTCAGTTTCTGGGGGTGACCAGTTTTATTCATGTTGGACGACATGGAGGCCCCCCCCCCCCCCCCACACACACACACACCTTTCAAATCCAGTGACTTTTTTAAAAAACTTTTTTTGCTGGTCACAGATGTATGAATATTGATATATCTCTCTACTTCCTCCCCCTTTCCTTTCTGCCCTCTCTTCTGCCCTCTCCCCCTCTTGCCCTCCTCCCCTCCATCTCCTCTCCCCTCGTAGCCACCCCTCCTGTGATTCCTCTCCTTCCTCTCCCCCATCGTGAAAAATCACGTGTTATCATCCTTCCCCCCCCCCCCCCCCCCCCCCCCCCCCCCCCTGTTCACCCCCCTTCTTTTTTTTTTTTTTTTACACACAACCACGCACACCTGTTACTTGCGCATGCAACCTGCTCAGAAAAAGTTATATTTCGACGGAGTGATTTGTTTGGTCGAGTTCGATGTGTGGAGGGGCGGGGATAGGGCTGGCTTGCGAACGTGAGTGCGAAGATCGGCAGGTGAGCCGCTTCTGTCTTAAAAACACAAGCTTTCATTGGTGCGCGAACCAACGTTCTGAGCTTAACCCGTGGACATCTGAGGATGACCAATGATTGATGGACACCTGGGAAACAATGGGGTATAAAACGGCCAATTTAGGGCAGTGGATCTAGAGCTCAGCCCTATTCTGAGTCAACATCAGGCCACAGCGATCTGAACTACTCGCTCCGAAACTCTTGCCGCCAACCCACGGCTAAGATCACAACAGAGAAGAGATAGTACGACTTCAAGGGAATGGGCGCGACTCTTGTTACCAAACTGCTGTTGGTTGCTGCACTGCTTTTGGGTCTCTGCCATGAGATAGCAGCCAATCCTGAAGCTTGGGATGAATGCTACGAGCGGATGCAAATGTAGGTATTTTTCAATCATTCATTTCTTTTTCTCTTTTTGTTGTTGTTGCGCTCTTCTCTTCCATATGTCATTGCTTAATTGGTGATAGGATTCGTTTTCGTATGCAGGTCAAGGGGAGCAAAGCAGTTAGAAACATTAAAGATTGTTTACATTTGTTTGAAAGCACCATATGTATGGCTTAAATTTTTTTCATTTGGGAGCACAAAATGTTTGGCTGAGACTGTTTTCGTTTCTTCAAAAAGCATGCATGCTCAGTAGAGGCTGTTTTCATTTCACTGAATGCACCATATGTTTAGCAGGGATTGTATTTCTTGGAAATCACCATACTATGCTTGGTAGAGACTTTAATTTTCTTTGAAATCATCATGTTTGGTACATATTTTCAGTTCTTTCAAATCACCATATGTATGGATTGTTTTAGGTTCTGTGAAATCAACTTATGTTTGGCAGTGACTATTTTAGTTTTATTTGAAATGATATGTTTGGCAGGGATTTTCATTTCATCAATTCACTGTATGTTTAGCATTTATTGTTCTAAATTCTTTGAAACATCATATTTTGGGCAGAGATTGCTTTCAGTTATTTCAAAACACAATGTGTTTGGTCCTGATACTCCTTTCTCTGGAAGCGTTGTATACTTGGTGTAGGTTGTTTCTATTTTTGCAAAGTGCCATGTGTTCTCCATATGTTCAGCACAAATTTCCCATTTATTTCAAATCAAATAGGGTATGGTTGACACAGAGTTTATTTGTGTAAGAACACTTTTGGCATATTTTCCCGTTTTCATTTGTAAATAGGCAGTCTATGTTTGACATATATGTGTTTTAATTTGTTAAAATGTTATATGTTTGGCATATTTTTTTTCATTCATTTGAAAGCATCATATATTTGGCATATATTCTTACATTTTCTTTGAGAGTATGAGAGTAGACATTCTGGTTTAATTTTTCAAAAGCATCGTCTTTTTGCATAAGATTTTTTTTTGTTTTTTTGGCTTGGCTTTTTCTTTAAAGGTAACAACAGCATATATTTGGCATAAACTCAATTTATATCATTGAGAATGTAATGTTTTAAACATAACATACTGTTTCATATGCGTGAAAAGCATCATATTTTAGGTGTGAAGATAATTTCTTTTCTTTCTCATTTAACCACCGCATGCATGGCAAAATAAGATTGTGTTTTTATATTTTTTTTTTTCTAAGTGTCAAATGTTTGAATGAAAGATTATTACTTAAAGTACCTTATCTTTGTCCGGAACATTTTCAGTCTGCTTTCTTTCCAGTGAAAGCACCATTATGTTTGGCATATTAGTATGCTTTCTTTTGGTGGAGACTCCAAATGATTGCTATAACATTTCATTTCTGCATCCAAATGCTTTGCCACAAAGATTTTTGAAAGCAACATAGCTGAAACATACATTTTTGTCTCGGTGACAGCACTGTACGTTTCCATAATGTATTTATCATATACAGAAGAACGCCGTATATACCATACAAATTTGGATTTCATTTCCATGAAAGAACATATGTTTGATGGTACAGATTCAGTTTTCATTCCTGTAAAAGCACCGCAAATTTGCTATAACATTCAGTTTTCCTGTCTAAAAGTTTTCTTGCATTTTACATGCAGATTCAGTGTGATTGCCCAGAACGACTGGCATTCTGTTGCAATTTGTGTGAAGGCACTATACAGCTGAGGAAACCATTATTTTCACTGGTATAAATGCACAATATACTCGAGAGAAAGTCTACTTTAATGTCCTTGAATATACCGAGTGTTTCATTACTGCGAAGATAAAGAAAAATTCAGTGAAAGCCTTTAGCTATAGGTTTTCTAAAAAAAAAAATGGCTTCATATTTATCAAGGCACTTTGCTGTAAATATTGTATTGCTCATTTCAGTAAAAACCCCATATGTTTGTCATTAGGGTTTTAGTTTCATTTCTGTGAAAGTGCCGTGTATGCTGCAAAGATGATTATTTTCTCTCGTTTTGGTAAAGCACCATATGTTTGCTGGAAAGATGTTGCTTTCGTTCTCATAAAGTACCACAGGTTCACTGAAAAGATGGTGTTTTCATGCATCTAAAGCCCCATATCTTTGCCAGAAAGATTATTTTCATTTCCCAGAGAACGTATCTTTGACCGAAAGATGGCGTTTATCATTTCCCTGAAAGCACTATATATTTACCGTAATGATGACGTTTCTTTTTCTTTCTCTAAAAGCACGTATGCTTGCCGTAAAAATAGCACTTTTTAATTTCCCCAAATGCACCATATACTAGTCATAAAGACGGTTTTCTTGTTTCAGTAAAAAGAACCACATGGTTGTTGTAAAGACGTGTTTTTATTTCCTCAAAAGGATAATATGTTTGCCAAAAGATGGTATTTTTATTTCCCCAAAAGCAGCACCATATATTTGCTGAAAAGGTTTTTTTTCATTTCCCCCAAAAGCACCATATTTTTGTCCTGCAGATGTTTTCCTTTCCCCAAAAGCATGATATATTTGTCATTAAGATATTTCTAATTTCCTTGCAAGCACCAAATGTTTTGCCCAAAAGGTGGGTTTTTTTTTCTTCCCACCAAAATCACCACGTTGGCTGTACACATGTTTTAATTATCCAGAAAAGCACCATACATTTGCTCTGTGGATGCTTTCATGTCCCCCCCCCCCCCCCCCCCCCCCCCAACCCCCCCAAAGCACCATGTTTGCTGTGCCGTGTTCCTTTCCCCTGAAAAGACGCTATTTCCCTCCTTACGATGGTATATTTCAATTCCTTCAAAGCACCATATCCTCCTCAGTTTGTCGAGGATACGATGAAAAACATGGTGAACTCTGGAACTCTCACGACAATGGAAAGGGCTTGGGAAAGGGAGAGGAAAGAGGGGAGTGTGTGTGTTAGCTGACAAGCACATGCTGCACAGCATGCATCAGTTCAGTGCTGTATGTTACTTTGACCAAAATGACCCTTCTCTCTCTCTCTCTCTCTCTCTCTCTCTCTCTCTCTCTCTCTCTCATGGTATCGAATGTTTTCACACTTGTTTGTGTTGATATTAAAAAAAACGTTTATAACGAATTTTGAGAAGTACGTGTTTGTCACTGAAAAATCATTTACGTGAAATCACCACGTTTTCCGTAAAGATGGTATTCTATTTTCATGAAAAACATCCTGAAAAAAAAAGGTTAAAGATCTCGCAGCCTTATAACCACAGGGGCAGTGAACTGCTGTGACTACAGCACAGTATGCTGGAAGGCCAAGTCCATCCCGTTGCTTCCGCCGCCTCTAACCTTCCCTGAACTGAATAAAGTACCAGTGCAGGGTGAACGGAGAGGACTTTCGAGCTGAAAAGTCCGACTCCACTTAGGGTTCGAACTCGCGACCACGAGTTCAACAGGCAAACGCTTTTACCGCTGGTGTCTGTTAAAAAGCGCCATACATTTGCCTTCACATTGCAATACCCAAGCTGCCTTTCAAAAGCATCTACCTTCTTTTTCAAACATTTTAAATCTTCATCATTCATTCCCTTACTTGCATTTGCACAATCTTTGAATTTACGTTGGAAACATTCATTTACAAATCTATTCAAAATTCGATTTTTTTTTTTGGGGGGGGGGGGGGGGGGGGGGGGGAATCGGACTTCTGATTTTTTCACTAGGATTTCTTGCTTTCACTGGCTTACTCCGTCATTCTTGAAAGATACAGGACGTTGAGCAAGACAAAAAGCACCAACACAAAAATAATATCATTGGCGGGTTACACGTTTCAGAATGGAAAGATGACGTCCACCAGAATGAGGTTTAGCTGGTTTGTTGCTTCTCTGTTGCAGGCACCACATTGCACCGACTTGGAGTGCAATGTATCATTGCCACGAAATTCTGGAAGACCGTGAGTGCACCCCCACCTCTCCCTTACACACACACACACACACACACTAGCGCGCACGCCCCCCCCCCCCCCCCCCCCCACACACGCACGAAGCGTGCACACGCACACATACGCACGCACACACACGCCTACACGCACACGCATACACACACGCACGCGCGCGCGCGCACGCACACACACACACACACACACACACACACACACACACACACACACACACAGATGGCGTACACCAGTGGGTGCACCAGGCGTACATTGTGTATGTTGTGATGAGGAAGTGGTGAAAGGATAGACCAGGCGGGAAGGGGAAAAGAGTGGAGGGGTAACCATTTTAGGGGGAAGAGCATGCTAGCGCACACGTATCGAGTGCAAATTAAGCGCGCACATGAATGTGCTAGCGTTTGTGAATACACACACACACACACACACACACACACACACATATATATATATATATACACACAAAGAAATCCACATGCCCTTGCCTGTTTCTTCCACTTTATTTAAATTTTCGGCTTTTCAGCCTTCATCAGGAATCCCTGTGCACAGGTCAGCTCTGTCTTTTTCTCAAAACATATCACTGCCTCAACTTATATATATATATATATATATATATATATATATATATATATATATATATATATATATATATATAAGTTTTCAATTGGTTGAAAATGTTCTAAGTCTCCTATTTTTTGTATTGTACTTTTTATCTTGGTGAAAAAAGATGACACGTTAAAGCTGCCATAAAGTCGCCGCAGTAGACTATTACAATAATCATTATTGCATTTCACTTGAACAGTTTGCTGCAAACAGGTTACCCGAAATGGTCACAGCTCGCACAGTAAAGCATTCCCAAGAAACGCCGAGTCACTCAAGCAAACACTGCTTTCCAAAGCATCTTAAGTCCTAAGTGTAGCATTTTGATGACTCGTGTTTCGTGAGTGTGATGGAGTTTGATAAAATCTTGTTAAAACCGCATACACCCAACACCTCCGATTGCCGACTATCTGCGTTGAGATTTCTGGAAAATAACACGATACGTATTCTTACCATTGTCACCAGTTTTCTCTTTGCCATGTTTAGTTTCAAGAGGGTTATATATCCCAATTTCTACGTGATCTAGATACTTTACTGTCGGACGAAACCAAATCATTAGACGACGGTACACCCACACACACCTCATTGGCGTAGGTAATATACCCAAGTAGGGATGAAGGTTTCTCATCGCGCAGCTCCATGATGTGATGAGAGTGATGACGTCTTTCCTTTCTGTTCTTGTTTTCAGGGAAGAGCTGCCCTGGTGATGAAACTGAAACAGCTTGGAGTGATCCACTTGGACCACGGTGGCTGGGTGGTCCAACAGGTCAAACTCCTGAAATACCTAGGAGTGGACCAATGAGTCCTCGAGTTTCCTCCAGGATGGAGAAGCTCTACGACTTTTGGTTCCACCTTCCAGTAACAAGCTGAATAGTCCGCAACGGAGAGGATGTGCAGTTTAGTAGTTAGGTGGTGTTTTGCCTTTTTTTTTCACTACCAATGTTCAACATAGCATTTCTTCAGCGAATATTAGAGCAGTACTAACAGTCAGGTCTGTATTTTTCTGAATTAAGGTGGGGGTTTTATTGTCAGTAAAAAAGAGGAAAACCATGGCTGCTTTTGTCAGTTGATCTCCGTGCTAATGAGCGAAAGATAGCGAAAATTCTGTATTTTTTTTCCTTACCAGTCTGGGCCTTCAGATGACATCAACGATTGGTAAAAATTGAAAGTAAAGAATAGATCAGAAATTATAGTTCGGTGTTTAGCGTTGCTGTTTTTTTTGTGTCTATGTATGTTTGTCGTCGTCTATTGTCTATCTGCTGTCTGTCTTTCTGAGAGAGAGAGAGAGAGAGAGAGAGAGAGAGAGAGAGAGAGAGAGTGTGTGTGTGTGTGTGTGTATGTGTGCGCGCACACACACTCGAACGAGTCAGCTTGCAGATGTGATCACAATGTGCACACGATCCTCACTCCCCCCCCCCCTCCTCCACAGACACACGCATTCACGCAGAAACACGTGTGCATATGCGCATGTGCAGAGCCGTGTTCAAAGGCGAACGCTCATATTATTATGCGCACACACGCGCGCTGTGTCCGTACACACACAGATATACACGTACAACATAGACACACACACACACACACACACACACACACCATTTTATAATCTATGGAGGATAACCAATTAATCGGGATAGTGACTACATAAACATTTGCCGCACACAGTTCACAAAATGATTTAATATTAAAAAAAAATCCAAAGTTTTGTAGAAATTTTGCAGGCATCTAGGAGACTTTTCCCATCAGACATCTTTTCACAGAAGTGATAAACGCATTTCTTATTGCAAGCATAACAATGTAAATATCCTTGTGACATACTTTATTTCAGGAACTCAGTTTTACTTTGTCATCGATAACCTCCATACTGAATTTCCCAATTTCAGTAAGGAGCTTGTGATCAATATATAACCATTTTGACATGGCAAAAGGCAGCCAAGGTATAGACCTAATAATTTTGTAGGGTATTGAAATCAATTTCTTATACTCTATTTCGAAAAGCTCCTTTCCATAGCCGTTTGTAATTGTAACGATTCTTGAATATTCCCACAAACTGTTTCCGTATAAATAAAAGTCTTTCGAGTCCAAACTCAGTCACACCCATTTCAACTTAACATCTGCCTGACAAACTTCATCCAAAGGAATGAAAAATTTCCTCCATGTGAGGATTAGGCAGAGAGCTTACATTTCAGCAGAGCAGTCATTTTCAAAAAGCGTTGGGTAAACACTGTTTGACCAAAGCGAACAATGCTACATTTGATCAAAAGAAGGGCGAGGTACAAATCAAGGGAATAATGATGTTATTTTCTTTTATGTAATCTTGGTTGCAGTTTTCCGTAAATCATTACAAACATCCCACTGTCTCACAGCCGTCGAGTTAAACTGGAATCACAGTCGCTCGAAAAAGATCCAACAAAAACAATTGCTGAGAGCTGTTAGTTCCCAGGTGAATTCCAAAAAGCAATTCGACATTTGTGCTTGATCATAATTACATTTTTGTGCTTGATCACACCCCCCCCCCCCCCCCCCACGCGCGCGCGTGCGCATGCACCCCCCCCCCCCCCCCCACACACACACACCCCCTCTTTTTGCACGAACTTCCCAATATACCTTTTCTTCTGGGCATGCATTTTATACATCGAAACTGCCGCTCCATAAAAGGAAATACAAACCTACACACCATACCACACTTTACCGGTCATCTTTTTCCCCCAACAAACATCGTGGCCTGCACCGTTGCCATGATGGACATCCCCCATGTACCATTAACCTCACAGAGGTCACCACAGGAAACGTTGCCCTGACCGACATTACCTCCTTTTCCCCTATATCCCCACAACGGACATCTCCACTCTCCCTTTTGTTTCATAACCTTAACAAGTTATCTCCCTTTCCCCCTTATGTTCCACCACCTTCACGGACATCTTCCCTTCCCCCTTATGTACCATCAACTTAATGGACATTTCCGCTGCCCCTACTGTAGCACCGACTTAACGGACATCTCCTCTTATGTACCATCACCTTAACGGACATTTCCGCTGCCCCCGTATGTTCCATCACCGTAACAGACATCTCCCCTTCCCCTTATCAGCCATCAACGTAACGGACATTTCCGCTTCCCCTTATGTACACTACCTTAACGGACATCTCCTCTTATATACCATCACCTTGACGGATATTTCCCATTTCCTTTATGTCTCATCACCTTAACGGACATCTTCTCTTCCCCTCGTGTACCATCACCACAACGGACATCTCCCCTTCCCCTTATGTACCATCGACTTAACAGACATTTCCGCTTTCTCCTATGTAGCACCAACTTAACGGACATCTCCTCTTTTGTTCCATCACCTTAATGGTCAGTTCCCCTTTCCCCTATGTTCATCATCACCTTCATGGACAGCTCCTGTTCCCCTTATGTACATTCACCATAACGGACAGCTCCACCTTGCCCTTATGTACCATGAACTTAACGGACATTTCCGCTTCCTCCTATGTAGCACCACCTTAACGGACATCTTCTCTTATGTACCATCACCTCAAAGGACATTTTCCCTTTCCCTTATGTACCATCAACGTAACGGACATATCCGCTTCCTCTTATGTAGCACCACCTTAACGGACGTCTCCTCTTTCGTTCCATCACTTGAAAGGACGATTCCCCTTTCCCTTAAGTGTCATCACCTTAACGGACAATTCCCCTTCCCTTATGTGTCATCACCTTAACGGACAATTCCCTTTCCCTTATGTTTCATCACCTTAACGGACAATCCCCTTTCCCTTATGTGTCATCACCTTAACGGACAATTCCCCTTTCCCTTATGTTTCATCACCTTAACGGACATCTCCTGTTCCTTTTATTCCCTCACCATAATGGACAATTCCCCTTTCCACTTGTGTTTCATCACCTTAACGGACATTCTCCGCTTCCCTTTATGTACCCACCATAACGGACAGACCCCTTCCACTTATGTACCATCAACGTAACGGACATTTCCGCTTTCCCTGTAATGTCAGCACCAACTTACGGACATCTCCTGTTCCCCTTTATACCCACACCTTAACGTACATCCCCTCTACCCCCTCAGTACCATCACCTTTACGGACATCTCCCCTTATGTACCATCACCTTAATGGACATCACCTCTAACCCTCAGGTTTATCCTTTTACGGACATCTCCCCTTAACCTTACGTACCATCTCTTACGGACATCTCCCCTTATGTACCATGACCTTAACGGACGCAGCTCCCCTTACCCTTATGTACCATGATCTTAACGGACATCTCCTCTATGTACCATCACCCTAATGGACAGTCCTCCTTTGTACCTTCAACCCTAATGGACAGTTCTCCTTACCCTTATGTACCATCACCTTAACGGACAATTCCCCCTCCCCATATGTAACATCACCTTAACGGACATCTCCCCTTACCCTTATGTACCATCTTAACGGACATCTCCTCTTCCCCTACGTATCATCTACTTAACAAAATCTTCTCTTTTGTACCATCACTTTGACGGACAATTCCCCTTTCCTTTATGTACCATCTCCTTAACGGACAATTCACCTTCCCCACATGTAACATCACCTTAACGGACATCTCCTCTTATGTACCATCACCTTACCGGATATCTCCTCTTATGTGCCATCACTTAAACGGCTATTTCCCCTTTCCTTTATGTATCTTAACGGGCATCTCCCCTTATGTACCATTACCTTCACGGACATCTCCCCTTACTCTTAGGTACCATCACCTAAATGGACAGCCCCTCTCATGTACCATCACCTTAACGGACATCTTCACTTCCCCTTATGTTTCAGCACCTGAACGGACATTTCCCCTTCCCCTTATGGACCATCTCCCAAATGGACAATTCCCCTTCCCCATATTTTTCATCACCTTAACGGATTTATCCTCTTCCCTTATGTACCATCACCTTAACGGATTATTCGCCTTTCCTATACGTTTCATTATCTTAACGGACATCTCCCCTTCCCCTTATACCCCTTTCCCCACCTTAAGAAATAAAAGACATCCCTTCGTATCTACCATCACCTTAACGGAGAATACCTCTTATGTACTTCTCCTTAACGAACATCTCCTCTTATGTACCATTACCTTTCCGGACAATATCTCTTATGCACCATCGCCTTAACGGACATCTCCTGTTCTCCTCATGTACCATCACCTTAACCGACATGTCCTCTTTCCCTTATATACCATCACCTTAACGGACATCTCCCCTTCCCCTTATGTGATGGATTCTTCTGTCGTGTCCGATAGATGAATAGGCAGGCATGTCATCTGCTGATCTGTGTTCTTATGTGGGAATGAAAACCAATTCTTGAGGCACAAAGTCTTCCACGGACACTGCATGGAATGGAGTCCTGCAAGGATGGGCGGGCTCCGTTTTCTCCAATTCCTTTTTTTCCTGGATGGCAGCTGCTCTGTTGTGCTCAAATGTCTTTGTGCCCTGGGTGCACTGTTGCTTCCACTGTGTTCTGTCAAGGGCGACATCTTCCAAGTAAGCAGTATCAATGTTGCAGCATCTGAGGTTGGCCTTCAATGTGTCTTTGTATCTCTTGAGAGGTCTCCCTTGGTCACGTTTTCCTACTTTCAGTTGTCCATAGAGCAGCATTTTGAAACTCTGCTGTCCTCCATATGGACAACGTATCCTGTCTAACGGAGCCGGCTTTTTGATGAATGTACCTTCAATGCTGAGTAAGCCATACTTCTTCATGACCTGTAGGTTGGACACTCTGTCTTGCCATTTGATGCCGTGATCTTGCGCAGGCATCGTTGATGGAACTGTTCGAGTGGTTAGATGTGTCGGCGGTACGTGGTCTAAGTCTCACAACAGTAGAGGAAAGCACTCAGAACCACAGCTCTTTACACGGCAATCTTTGTGCGCAATCTGATGCCATGGTCTTGCCACAGACTCTTTCAAAGTCTGCCAAAGGCAGAGTTGGCCTTTGAGATGCGCAACATCACTTCTGCATCCAGAGATCTGTTGCTGCTTACAGTGCTGCCCAAAGAGCAGAACTTGTCCACAGTGTTGATCTCTGTGCTGTTGATGACGACAGGTGGTGGTGGAGCACTGCCAGCTCTGGAATGTGAAGGCTGGAACATGGTCTCGGTCTTACTAAGACTGACTGTAAGTCCAAAGCATTGGCAGGCCCTTGCAAAGCGATCTGTGGTGCATTGGGTGTCTTCATGGCAGTGCGCGGCCAATGCACAGTCATCTGCAAAGATTAACTCTCTCAGAAGGGCGTCAAATACTTCAGTCCTGGCCTGAAGTCGTCGAAGGTAAAAGAGTTTGCCATCTGAACATAACTGGATGTATACTCCCTTGTCACAGACCTGGAAGGCATCAATCAGCATTGCAGCAAACAAAGTGGAAGAGAGGGTGGGAGCTAAAACGCATCCCTGCTTCACTCCATTTTTCACTGGGAATGGGTCAGAGGTACCTCCGTTTTCTTGAACCCTCGCCTGTATGCCATCATGGAATGAAACGGTCAGTGAGATGAGCTTTTCTGGGCAACCAAACTTGAGAAGGATCTTCCACAAGCCAGTCCGATTAACGGTGTCGAAGGCCTTGGTGAGATCAACACACACCATGTGAAGTTCCCGATTTTGCTCACGACACTTCTCTCATGTAGTTGGCAAACAGCAAATACCATGTTGGTTGTGCCCCTGCCTGCGCGAAACCCGTGCTGTAATTCATGGACGATGGGGTCTGCTATGTGGGGGTGATGAGTCTGTTCAATATGACCCTGTCAAGAATCTTTCCTGCGATACACAAGCGGGAAATCTCGCGATTGTCATGGGACGCTTTATCAACCTTCCTCTTGTAGATGTGTGCAATAGAGGCATCTTTGAAGTTTTGAGGCACTTCACCCTTTTCCCATATGGACTGGAAGAGGTTGGTCAGCTTTTCCAGGACTACCTCGCCTCTGTTCTTGTAGATGTCTGCTGGAATTCCATTTGCTCCTGGTGCTTTACCGGACGTGGTCTGCTTCAGAGCCTTCGCAGTCTCTGCTTTGGAGGGTGCGTCTCCCAGATATTCCTTCACTGGCAGCTGCGATTGCTTCTTCAGAAATTGACGAGACTGTATTCAAGAGAGCATTGAAGTGCTCAGCCCAGCGAGCGATCAAGGATGCCAGTCTTATCTGTCAGCAGTGTGGTCTGGTCAGAAGCACAAATGGGTGTTGAATCAGTAGCCTTTGGTCCACAGATAGTGCGAAGGGCCTCGTGAAATGTCTTCATGCCGTTGATGTCAACCGCAGCTTGCAGACTTTCTGCTGTCTTTTCCCACCAGTCGGTCTTCATCTGCTTCCGCTTCTTCTGTTGGGGTGAGCTGCCTGGCTTGCTGGTACTTCTGTTGTTTCTTCTCGCAGGTATTGTCACTGAGGTGATCTCTGAGGGTCTTGTGAAGCACGCCTATGAACTTGTTGATCTCTGGGTCGTTTTCATCAAACCAGTCTCTATGTTTGTGTTCAACAAAGCCCAGGTTGTCAGCTGCAGCGTTGTACAGGGATTTTTTGAAGGCTTTCCATGTCTCGCCAGTGTCTTGTCCAGTGACGCTGATGTTCGACAGACACTCCTGGATTCTTTCTTGCAGAATGTGTCTGCTGTTACACAGGCGAACAATGTTCGGCTTTCTCGAGGGAGTAATTCTAGCCGATCTGTGCTTCAGGGCAAGCTGGATTTTCAGCTTGCTCCTGATCATGCGGTGATCTGACCATCAGTTTGGCTCCCCTCATGCAGCGTGAAACCAGAACATCACGTATGTCCCTCTGGCGAATAATCCATTGTCAAACATGTGCCATTGTTTGGAGAGAGGACGGGGTGTGTGTGTGTTGTGTGAGTGGTGTGTGGGTGTGTGGTGGGTGTGTGTGTGCATCCACGTACTCTTGAACTTGTCCGCCTGCTGGAAGATGGTGTTGGTGATGTAAAGTTCATGTTGTGCACACAGTGATAATATCAGCAGACCATTGGGTTGCAGTTTCCAGTGCCGTGGCGTCCAAGAACGTTGGGCTAAGTGAAGTCCCTTCCCACGCGAGCGTTAAAGTTCTCGAGGATGATGAGCTTGTCCTTGTGGTTTACCTCAGTGATGACATGATTCAGTTCTCATAGACGGCTTTCTTTGATGTTATCTGGGTTAGTCATTGTTGGAGCGTAGGCGCTGATAATGGTGGCAAAGCGGTCCTTTGTAAGCCTAAGCTGCAACATCATTAGGCGATCATTAATGCCACTTGGCAGCTATCGGGTATCCAGCTTCCGGGAAGATTTGTGCGAATGACAAATCCAACGCCAGAAGTTCTTGGGTTTTCTTCAGGCCTCCCAATGCAGTAAAAGGTGTAGCCACTCCAACTTCTTCAAGCTGTGTGTCGCCCGCAAGTCTTGTTTTACTCACAACCGCTATGTCAATCTGGTAACGGCCAAGCATCTTGACAATCAGAGCGGTACGACTGGTCTGTCGTCTCTGTCCAGTAAGGTTCGGACATTCCATGCCCGAAATGTCAAAGGCATCTGCGTTTTTCTGTGCTTTGTCTTTCGAGCGCCTTGTTGGATGACCAGGCAGGCGCTGTCACCTGTCAGGTACAGTGAAAGGCAGGCTTTGTCTAGGGATCTTTTTATCTCCCCCTCCCCATGTGGGGAGAGCAGTGCTGTCCCTGAATAGGACTGCTCTGTCGCTGTAGGAGAATACGAGCACCGCATCTGCTCTGGTGCACGATGAACGACCATCAGCCTAGAGCCGCCTACGTGCAGAGTTGTAGCGAGGGACCTCCGGCAACATCCTTTGCCTGACTCCGTCAACTATTCTCCATCGCCGCAGGGCTTACCCACAGGTGCAGGAGCAACCACGTGTAGGACAGCCCCAGAAGGTGCAGCTTTGTTGTTCAAAGTATCCTTCTCCTAGAGAGATGGCCGACCAAGGCTGAAGAGCTCCCTCTGCTCTACTGTTTGCCCATAGCTGGGGGTTTGGTTCATGAACATCAGGGCATGCCCACACGCCAGTTGGCCTGCACTTTGCATGTTTAGGGGCCAGACCTCCTCCAAGTCCCCTGTAGTTTGGCCTGGAGCCGCAAGGCATCCAGTGGACGACATGCGTTGCCACGTGGAGGCACTATATAGGGCTTGTAGTGGGGAGGTTATGTACTGGCAGAACAGACTTACGCGCTCAGCTGTCTTATCGCAGTGCTGTTCACAGCTGTGCTAGCCAGCGGTGAAGGATGCAAGCGAGAGGTGACAAGCACACAGACACTTCGCCTGCACACTACGCGCTTCACACTACCAGAAACGCACTTATGTACATAACCTTAACGGCACATCTCCCTTCCTCTTTTGCACGTCAACGGACATTCACTTCCCCTTATGTACATCACCTTAACGGACATCTCCACTCCTCTTATGTACCATCACCTTAACGGACATCTCCATTCCTCTTATGTACCATCACCTTAACGGACATCTCCCATCACCTCCTCTTTCCTCTTATGTACCATCACCTTAACCATCTCCCTTCCTCTTTTGTACCATCACCTTAACGGCCATCTCCATTCCTCTTTTGTACCATCACCTTAACGGCCACTCCATCTCCATTCCTCTTTCCTCTTTTTGTACCATCACCTTAACGGACATCTCCATTCCTCTTATGTACCATCACCTTAACGGACATCTCCATTCCTCTTTTGTACCATCACCTTCGGACACCCTTAACGGACATCTCCATTCCTCCTCTTATGTACCATCACCTTAACGGCCATCTCCCTTCCTCTTATGTACCATCACCTTAACGCATCTCCCTTCCTCTTTTGTACCATCACCTTAACGGACATCTCCATTCCTCTTTTGTACCATCACCTTAACGGACATCTCCATTCCTCTTTTGTACCATCACCTTAACGGACATCTCCATTCCTCTTATGTACCATCACCTTAACGGACATCTCCCTTCCTCTTATGTCCATCACCTTAACGGACATCTCCGTTCCTCTTTTGTACCATAACGGACATTCTTTTCCCCCTTAACGGACGTGTACCTCTTCTGTAAACGGATATCCTCGCCCCCCCCTTTCCTCCCTCCCGCTTTATGTACATGATTCTCAATGGACATCACTCTTCCTCGCCATACTGTCTCCTCAACTATCTCCCACTCCAGCCTTGATATGGCCCTTTGCGGTCGGCTGGGCTATAAGCAACATTACCTTACCTTACCTATCTCCCCCTCGCCTGTATCATCGCCTTCATGGACATCTTCCTCTTCTCTCCCGTAGCGTCATCTCTACAGACTTCTCCGTCCTTCTCCTCATGTATCACCGCCTCAACAAATATCATTTATATCCCCCTCCACCCCGCCTCCCCCCCCCCCCACCCATTCATCCCCGTGCAATCGCCTTGTAGACACCTTCCACCCCTCCCATTTCATCGCCTCAACAGACCCCTCACCCCCCCCCCCCCCCCACACACACCCTCCCAAGCATCCTTTTTCAGACCATCACCTCAAGAAAGTTCACCCTTCCCCCCTAACTCATGTGCCCTCACCACATCGAACTTTCCCCCACCCGCCGTCCCCTCCTATGCACTATGGCCTCTGCAGGACTTCACTCCCCTCCAGTCCTGAACCATCGCTTCAGAAGATGCCATATTATCCATCTCCCCTCCAGTGCAACTGCCTCAACAGACATATCCACATCCTTCCCATACCCCCCCCCCCCCCCTCAGCAGGTATCACCGCTGCAACCCCCCCCCCCCCCCCCTCGTACCACTGGCTCAACCGATATCATTTTCCTCTGTCCTCTGGCACCATCGTCTTAAAGAATATTATACACCCCCTTCACTACAACATAAACGGACATCTCCCCCTCTTCCATACCATAACCTCAACTTACATGTCCCCCACCCCCCCATACTATCACCTAAACATACGTCTCCCCCGCTCCCATATTGTACCCTCAACAGACAACTCTCCCTCCCCAATACCAACTCTTTAACAGACAACTCCCCTTCCCTCATACCATCACCTCAACTTACATCTCCCCCTCCCCCATACCATCACCTCAACAGACATCTCCCCCCTCTCCCATACCATCACCTCAACTTACATCTCCCCCTCTCCTATACCATCACCTCAACTTACACTCCCCCCCCTCTCCCATACCATCACCTCAACAGACATCTCCCCATCTCCCATACCATCACCTCAACAGACATCTCCCCCCTCCCCATTCCATCACCTCAACAGACTCTCCCATCTCCCCCCTCCATTACCATCATCTCAACATACATCTCCCCTCCCCATTCTATCATCAACTTACATCTCCCCCATACTGTCCCCTCAACTTACAACTCCCCCCTCCTCCATACCATCACCTCAACTTACATCTCCCCCCTCCTCCATACCACCACCTCAACTTACAACTCCCCCCCTCCTCCATACCATCACCTCAACTTACACTCCCCCCTCCTCCATACCATCCCCTCAACTTACATCTACCCCCTCCCCCATACCATCACCTCAACTTACATCTCCCCCCTCCTCCATACCATCACCTCAACTTACATCTCCCCCCCCTCCCCCATACCATCACCCTCAACTTACATCTCCCCCTCCCCCCATACCATCACCTCAACTTACATCTCCCCCTCCCCCATACTGTCACCTCAACTTACATCTCCCCCTCCCCCATACCATCACCTCAACTTACATCTCCCCCTCCCCCATACCATCCCCTCAACTTACATCTCCCCCTCCCCCATACCATCCCCTCAACTTACATCTCCCCCTCCCCCATACCATACGTCTCCTCAACTTACATCTCCCCCTCCCCCATACTGTCTTCTCAACTTATATCTTCCCCTCCCCCCATACTGTCTTCTCAACTTACATCTCCCCCTCCCCCATACTGTCCCCTCAACTTACATCTCCCCCCCCCCCATACTGTCCCCTCAACTTACATCTCCCCCTCCCCCCATACTGTCCCCCGCAACTTACATCTCCCCCTCCCCCATACTGTCCCCTCAACTTACATCTCCCCCCTCCCCCATACTGTCCCCGCAACTTACATCTCCCCCTCCCCCATACTGTCCCCGCAACTTACATCACCCCCCCCCCCATACTGTCCCCGCAACTTACATCTCTCCCCCTCCCCCATACTGTCCCCGCAACTTACATCTCCCCCCCTCCCCCATACTGTCCCCCCGCAACTTACATCTCCCCCTCCCCCATACTGTCCCCGCAACTTACATCTTCCCCCACCCCATACTGTCCCCCAACAACTTACATCTCCCCCCCCCTCCACCATACTGTCCCCGCAACTTACATCTCCCCCCCTCCCCCATACTGTCCCCGCACTTACATCTCCCCCCTCCCCCATGCTGTCCCCGCAACTTACATCTCCCCCTCCCCCATACTGTCCCCTCAACTTACATCTCCCCCCCCTCCACCATACTGTCCCCTCAACTTACATCTCCCCCTCCCCCATACTGTCCCCGCAACTTACATCTCCCCCTCCCCCATGCTGTCCCCGCAACTTACATCTCCCCCTCCCCCATACTGTCCCCCGCAACTTACATCTCCCCCTCCCCCATACTGTTCCCGCAACTTACATCTCCCCCTCCCCCATACTGTCCCCCCGCAACTTACATCTCCCCCTCCCCCATGCTGTCCCCCAAACTTACATCTCCCCCCTCCCCATACTGTCCCCGCAACTTACATCTCCCCCTCTCCCCATGCTGTCCCCTCAACTTACATCTCCCCCCCCCCCCATACCATCCCCTGAACTTACATCTCCCCCTCTCCCCATACTGTCCCCGCAACTTACATCTCCCCCTCCCCATACTGTCCCCGCAACTTACATCTCCCCCTCCACCACACTGTCCCCTCAACTTACATCTCCCCCCCCCCACCATCCCCTCAACTTACATCTCCCCCTCTCCACACACTGTCCCCTCAACTTACATCCCCCCCTCCCCACCACACTGTCCCCTCAACTTACATCTCCCCCTCCACCACTTGTCCCCTCAACTTACATCTCCCCCCTCCACCACACCCCCTCAACTTACATCTCCCCCCCCCCCCTCAACTTACATCTCCCCCCTCCACCACACTGTCCCCTCAACTTACATCTCCCCCCTCCACCACACTGTCCCCTCAACTTACATCTCCCCCCTCCACCACACTGTCCCCTCAACTTACATCTCCCCCTCCACCACACTGTCCCCCTCAACTTACATCTCCCCCCTCCACCACGCTGTCCCCTCAACTTACATCTCCCCCCCCCCCACCACTGTCCCCTCAACTTACATCTCCCCCCTCCCCCACACTGTCCCTCAACTTACATCTCCCCCCCTCCCCCACACTGTCCCCTCAACTTAAATCTCCCCCCTCCACCACACTGTCCCCTCAACTTACATCTCCCCCCTCCCCACACTGTCCCCTCAACTTACATCTCCCCCTCCCCCACCTGTCCCCTCAACTTACATCTCCCCCTCCCCCGATATTATCCCCCCTCAACTTACATCTCCCCCTCCCCACATTGTCCCCTCAACTTACATCTTCCCCTTCCCCTTACTGTCCCCTCAACTTACATCTCCCCCCTCCCCGATACTGTCCCCTCAACTTACATCTCCCCCTCCCCGATATTATCCCCTCAACTTACATCTCCCCCTCCCCGATATTATCCCCCTCAACTTACATCTCCCCCTCCCCCATACCATCCCTCAACTTACATCTCCCCTCCCCCATACTGTCCACCTCAACTTACATCTCCCTTCCCCCCCCATACCATCGCCTCAACAGACATCTCCCCCCTCCCCTGTACTGTCCCCTCAACTTACATATCCTCGTCCTCCATAACATCGGCTTAACAGACATTCCCCCTCCCCCATACCATCACCTGAATTTACATCTCCCCCCCCTCCCATACCATCGCCTCAACAGACATTCCCCCCCATACCATCACCTCACCTCAACTTACATCTCCCCCTCTCCCATACCATCGCCTCAACAGACATCTCCCCCTCCCCCATACCATCACCTGAGCAACTTACATCCCCCTCGCACCCATACTGTCCCTCAACAGACAGACATCCCCCCCCCTCCCCCATACTATCACATCACCTTGCAACTGCCCCATACCACCATCCCCCATACCATCGCCTCAACTTAGGTCTCCCTCTACCCTATACCATCGCCTCAACTTCCATCTCCCCCTCTCCCATATTGTCCCCCTTCCCCATAGTCTCCCCCTCTACCATACCACCGCCTCAACAGACATCTCCTCCTTCCCCATACTATAACCTCACTTACATCCCCCCTCCCCCATCCCATAACCTCAACTTACATCTCCTCCTGCCACATACTATCGCTTCGACTTACATCTTTCCCGGGTCTCATACTAACCCCTCAACTTACATCTTTCCTTCTCCCCCCCCCCCATCACCTCAACTTGCATACTTCCATGTCCCCGTCCCACATACTGTCCCCTCAACTTACATCTCCCCTCCCCCATACCATCGCCCTCAACAGACAATCACTCACCTACATACCATCACCTCAACTTATAGCTCCCACCTCTCCCATACTATCAGCTCAACAGACATCTCTCCCTCCTCCATACCATCACCTCAACTTACACAACCCCCCCCCCCCCCCTCTCCCATACCATAATCTCACAGACATCTCACCCCTCCTCCCCTCCATACCATCACCTCAACTGACATCTCCCCCTCCCCTATACCATCACCAAAACTTACATCTTCCTCTACCCCCCCTTACTGTCCCTTCCACTTACATCCCCCTCACCCCCCCCCATACCATCACCTCAACTTACATCCCCCCCCCCCCCTACCATCACCTCAACTTACATCTCTCCCCCCCCCATACCATCACCTCAACAGACATTACCCCCCCCCCCTCCCCCATACCATCACCTCACTTACATCTCCCCCTCCCCCATACCATCACCTCAACTTA
>JADBJO010005988.1:50000-55000 GCA_016801955.1 Conus betulinus | reverse complement strand
GGTTCTTTTCAGGCTCAGTGATGCCAGTTTACCGCACTTGGCTGTTCCCCTGCTACGGTCCACAGGAGGCCAAAGGACTGTGATCTGGGCTTCACGATGATGAAAATGCCACGGAATCTTTCATAGGTGAAGGACTGTGAATTGGACTTCACCGTGATGAAAATACCTCATCTATAGCTGAAGTACTGTGATTTGATCATCACGATGATGAAAATACCTTATGTATATAGATGAAGGACTGTGATTTGGTCTTCACGGTGACGAAAATACCACTTAATCATGTACAGCTGAAGGACTGTGATTTGGTCTTCATGATGATGAAAATACTGCCTAATCATCTATAGCTGAAGGACTGTGGTTTGGTCTTCACAATGATGAAAATACCACGCAATCTTCTATAGGTGAAGGACTGTGATTTGGTCTTCACGATGATGAAAATACCGCATGTATATAGCTGAACGACTGTGATTTGGTCTTCATGATGATGAAAACATTACGTAATCAGCCATAGGTGTGACTGTGATTTAATCTTCACGATGTTGATAACACCACGGAATCATCTATAGGGGACTGTGATCAGGTCTTCACGATCATGAAATTACCATGGAATCATACATATAGATGCTGGTTAGCTGTGGATGGACCATTACGATCACCTGGGGGGGGGGGGGGGGGTTTAATGAGAGGCCTTTTCATCCAGAAAGAAAATTCGACTTTACAATAATACTGATAATACTGAAACCGATGGTTCCTGTGTTACACGCTGTGAGTGTTTGATTGATATCTACTCTGTAGTGTCCCTCTTCGGCTAACATCTTTTTTCTTTTACCTACATCATTTGCTGAGCCTGGGAGGTTCTTGCACTAGTTTTTCTCCATCATTTGCAACTGAATAAGGTTGCTGGTCATCCCCGCCTCATTTGTTGATAAGAGTGAAAGAAAAGGAAAAAAAAGAAAGACCCTCCTCCCCCCCCCCCCCCCCCCCCCCATGTAAATGGACAAAATATACCTAACCGGCCATAAGAACCTCAGGTCAGAATGTTGGGTCAGTGTCCACTCTTGACTGTAGTGTTGTCTCATAACCCCATAGCCCAGTTGCATCAAACAGGTGGCGGGGTTATAAAGTGTGAATGGAAAGAAAAAAAAAGACTGTAAAGACTGTTTAGAACAGCTACGCATTCCCCCTCCTCCCACCGCACACAGACACATGTATGTATGTATGTATGTATGTATGCATGTGTGCATGTATGTATGTATGTATGCATGTATGTATGTATGCATGTATGTGCATGTATGGATGCATGCATGCATGGATAAATGGATGGATGGATGGGTGTATGTATGGATGTATGTATGTATGTGGATGCATGTATGTATGTATGCATGTATGGATGTATGGATGCATGTATGTATGGATGTATGTATGTATGGATGTGTGAATGTATGTATATATGTACGTATGCATGCATGCATGCATGCATGCATGTGTATGTATGTATGTATGTATGTATGTATGTATGTATGTATGTATGTACGGATGGATGGATGGATGGATATATTATGTGTGTACATCCATGTATGTATGTGTGTATGTATGCGTGTATGTGTGTATGCCCCTATGAATACATGTATGTATGGTGGATCACAATGGCACGAAAACGAACAGGCATTATCGACTCCAGATTTGGAACTGCGACCACTTAGATTTCTTTGAAGGACACTGAACAAATTTCCAGTTCAGAGCTCCGAAGTGCAACATGAATCTGAGCGAGACAATCTGCTGAACAGAATCGAGGAGGCTCTTCGTTACATCGAACACACCATATTCCCCAGTCTTCGCAAATACTGCAGACTAACTCACAAGAGGGAATATGAAAACACGGCACGAAGAACAGAACAGCGCAACTCAATCAACTGTGGTCAGAAAATCAGAAACGTGCTATCCAAATAATCAACAAAGACAACAAAGTGAAAGAAGAAGGACGTTTGTGTTCAAACACCATCAGACGCTTTGGCAGATTATTTCCGGCAGAAAAGCGGAAAGATCTTGCAGTACCCCCTCCCCTTCCCACCATGGACCGCTACCGCCACCCCCACCACCCCCCCCCCCCCCCCCCCAAGGGACCTGCCTCTCTGGATCCCTTCAGCGAGGAGGACGTGATGGCAGCACTGAAATCCCTGAAGAGCAACACAGCACCACGGTATAGACGGCGTGCAGTACTCTTTCATAAAGCGTCATCAACAAGTTGTAACTCCTTTGACAGCTATTTTTCAACAATTCTTGGAAAAAAAACAAGAAAATCCCATCTGACTGGAAGCATGCCACAGTTACGCTCATATCAAGAAAGGAGGAAACATTATGGAAGCTAGTGACTGGAGGCCTGTGTCCTTGTTGACGTCTTTGTACAAAATATACATGAAACTTGTGCAAAGCCGACTGCTTCCATGGATTGTATCCAATGGTAGATTTCACCCAAACAAAAAGGGTCTCTGCCACGAAACGGACTCCAGGAACATGTATTTTGTTTTGAGAGCAGCCATCGAAAACTTCAAACACATGTCTATCCCTTTCTTCACAACGTTTGTGGACATCAGAGACGCATACGGGAGTACTGACCACAGAGTGTTGTTGTTAGACGCCTTGGAAAGTGCTGACTACCCACAACACATCATTGACATTACCAGAGATATCTACACTGACTCCACAATCGGACAAAGATCAGATCTCACAGACTTTTGAGGAATTCCAGGCAGTGTTGGAAAAAAAAATCGATTTCTCTACTATCGTTGCGCAAGAAAATCAACGCCGTGAATGTGATTGCTTTATCAAAACTGAACTTTTACTACAGTAACATGAAGTTTTCGGAAAAGCAAATGAAAACATTAGAAGATCAAATACTTGAATTTGTTCGATCCCATCTCAAGTTCAACACGTCTACTAATCGTGTTCACATGTTCTTACCCAGAAATCAAGGTGGATTAGGACTCCTGGAACCCAGTACAATTTTCTACGCAAAACGAGTGTCCTTTCTATCACCTGTGTTAAACAGTGACGATCAGCATGTCAGATTGGTTGCATGCAACAGCTTTCATCTTCACAGGGAAAAAAGGAAAATCCCAAGAGCAGAACAAGATGAAGAAAATTTTGGAGGCTACGCAACATATAATGGACACTTAAGGAAAAATAGCAGAATCAGTTGGTCTCGTTCTTCGTTTGTAGAACTGAACGAATTGTGCGTGCGTCTTGAGTTGAAACTCGATTACGATGAGCAAGGCGACTTATTTGGAATTGTGCTTCCAGCATCAGAGGATGGTATTGTTCGGCTCCGCTACACCAACCCCAAACAGCTGTTCAGCGCCGTCAAGAGAATGGAGATGGACAAGGATCTGCAGCACGTTCAAGGCCTTCAACAACAGGAAAGACTTTTCCGCGACAGCAGCCATCCATCAGCAGACATGAAGCAGTCAGCTGGCCATCTCATCAACCCCAACACAAACGACCACCTGACCAGATTTGTTTCAAAAGGACGGCTCCAGCTGCTCGAAACTAACGCCGTGTGTCATACGTACTACCCACACACGTATCCAAACCATTGTTCTCTTTGTGCATTTCACACAGACATAGTTTCGCATGCTCTGAATGGTCGTCGGGCCTTAAAAGGCCTGTACACTCACAGGCATGATAGGTGTATGGACATTGTCAAAAAGGAACTTCAAAAACATGTGGTGACTGAATTTGTTGAAGTGTTTCACAACTGCATTGTTCCCGCTTATAACAACGCACATTAGTACAAACCTGGCCTTTTTCTCATCGATCATAGCAACTCAAAAGACTTTTATTGTCAAAATATCCAATCCCTTTGATCCATTTCTTCAGTTATGCTATGCTATGAAGAAAAGTTTCAAAACACATGCCTGTTTGTTTTTCATTGAGTGAGGCAGGGTTTGATGCAAAAGTTATCAATATTGTTATTGGGTCATTAGGAATTGTCCACAAACATGTGGTTCCAGGCCTTTGCCTGCTCGGTTTGTCCAAATATAGGAGCAAAAAAACTGGCAAAATACTTGAGTATGTCAGTAATGATTGGGTCAATGCGTGTTTGGGTGAGACGACAGTTCCTCAGGAACAGGCAAGAACCCTAAATCCATGCAAAGACAAAAGGAGAGAAAAACGGACTCTCTGACACTGAGAACGCGAGATGAATAGAGAAGAATAAGGGGAAAGAGAGAGAGAGAGAGAGAGAGAGAGAGAGAGAGAGAGAGAGAGAGAGAGAGAGAGAGAGGGGGGGGGGGGGGGGGGGGCCGGGGCATGAAACAGAAATATGTTACTCTTTTAAAACACTTTTTGATCATGACTGTGTGATCTTATTACAAATAATTTTATTAGACCACCTCCCTCTATCCCACTCAAATACCCCCCAAAAAAACACATCAGACGCGCGTTTGCACACACACACACACACACACACACACACACACACACACACACACACACACACACTCTCTCTCTCTCTCTCTCTCTCTCTCTCTCTCTCTCTCTCTCTCGTTTTAAAGACCCAATGAGGCAGTGAGTTTCGGACCAAATGCTATGTAAATAAAAAATGAGAAATACTGGGAAGAGAGGAGAGAGAGAGAGAGAGAGAGAGAGAGAGAGAGAGAGAGAGAGAGAGAGAGAGAGAGAGAGAGAGAGAGAGAGAGTGTGCGTGGATAGTGAGTTTCTATTACGGTGCTGTTGTTTGGTGTTGTGAACATTTATGGACAAGGCTGCATAATTGTAGTTATCACAAGGTTTGCAATAAAAATGTATGTATGTGTGCATTCATGTGTGTACGCGTGTATGTATGTATACACCTATGGATACATGTATGTATGGTGGATCACAATGGTACAAAACAGCGGAAAAAGATGGAGGAAGGTGAATCAGAAGAAAGAAAAAGAAAAAGAAAGAAAGAAAGAAAGAAAGCAGAATCACAGACAGTAACAGAAGAGAGAGAATCTTTG